>SCDY01000675.1:0-65716 GCA_004143825.1 Drosophila micromelanica | reverse complement strand
CCACTGGGGCGTGGCAAACCGATAACAACTAAAATCGCAAATCGATAAAGTCCACAATTTTAAAGCTAGAGCCACCAAACTTGATGTGTATATAGCTTCTTATAAGATTGACACCTTGATACCCCGGCTACGTCCACTAGAACGCCCCCCAGCGTCCCCGCCCCGCCGCAAATGCCTATATCTCCCACAGTTTTTAAGCTAGAGTTACCAAATTTAGAGGGTAGATAACTGGCCACCGCCTTTAAAGATCGGCATAAAATTTCGGCGACAAACCCCCATCCCCACTCACACCCCCACCTCCACCAACACTCACACCCCCACCTTCACCCCCATTCTCAAATATCGAAATTTTTTAAAATAATAAAAATAATTAAGAATGTGAACGAGTATAACGCAGTCGGTAACGCCCGACTGCAACGTTCTTGCTTGTTTAAAAATACCTGTAATAAACTCCAACCATGAATAACATGTGCTAGCTCTACGACCTCAAATAAAAGCATAAAAAAAATGAAATAATGTCAAAAAAAAAACACGGATTTATGAAATGGCCACAAAACGGCGCTAAACACGTTGACGCGCTCAGCACGCAAAGCACCACAAATTATGCGCAATTCTGGCTTGGAGTGGTGAAGTCAAAAGGGGCTTGCCTACTTAGCGTCAAACCACACAAGAGTTTTAATTGAGCGACAAAACGAAATGTTTGACATGCTCAACATGAAAATTGTTAGTAAAGTTAAAACGATTCCAAAACTAATGGAATAAACCTAATTTTATTTCTACTCTACTAACTAACAGAACTAATGTTATAAACCTAATTATAGTTAACATGTTTTCATTGATTTGTATATTGTTTTTTATTACAGGTTGCGCATTCCTAACCTACTTTAGTCCCGACAGCACAACAACTGCTGCCAATTCGCCAACATCTGGAGCGCAGGCAACGCTTTACAATGATAAACAGTCTATAACAGGGGTGAGTCAAAATCTGTGTATCTAATTAGCAGATTGCGCTTTCTCTCTCTACCTCTCTCTTTCACACTCATACACATAGAAGTATGCAACACAATTATCTATCTATGTAAATGCACTCTTAAAATGTATCTGAATTTGCAAACATTTTTATTTGTTAACTTCATTTGCATACACCCGTATTTGCCATAAATCAAAAGTTAAAAGCTAAACACAACAAATAAGTTTTGGAAAACAGAGTAGTTATTTCAATTTCCATTTTTTACGCACAATTAGTCGGAGGATTCTCTGTTTCTGAACATGCAAAATTAAATCTGTTATAAATTATAATTTATGCAGTGCGCCAGATCCTTTTTATACTATGGCTTAGGGCATTTCTAATATTGTATTAAATATAAGCTAGTTTATGAAAAGCATAAGGCAGCATAAAATATACATTAAACATATAAAATGTAAGACCTCATTCGAAATTCTCAAATTACCTTAATTAGATGTCAATTAGAGTATTAAGTCTTCGGCTAGTCCGAGATAGCTATTTTTTCTTGTGGTAACAACTTTATCCATGCATTTTCATTTGTATTGCATTTAGCGTTTTAGTTTGTTAATTATTTTATTTTAATTTAATTTGCTTGTTGTGAACTTTTACTTTATGACAAGTTGCAAATTTTTGTACTGCATTTTGTTTGTAATTCGCATTGTTATTGTTGCAGTTAGTTGCAATTGTGATAAATTATTTTAGTAAAATATGTTCGTTGCCCTTCTCTCTTCCCTTACCAATTTTATTGATTTTGGCAATTAGCAGCAGGCATTTGCTTGCAAGGGCATGTCAAATGGTTTCTAAATGTAAATGAAATATTGTAAATTTATAACAATTTTCACAGTCAATAAATAAAGAACATGCACACAATTTAATATACCTGTGTGCTGTTTTCCTCATTGGCTAACACGTGTAAATTTGTAAATATGTTGTACTAACGTATGTTTTGGGTTTTCTATTTGATTGCTGCCGCCGGCAGCGAGAAACGCGTTTAAAATGCATTAGCTCAATCAATTCATTAATGGAAATTGTGGGTAATGGCGCGGAGGCATAATAAATAAACAAAAACATGCATTTGGCCTACGGCCTCCAATACAGCCATCAATGGTTGCAGCTTTTTGATGAAACTCGGCTTTTTGAATGTTGGAAAAAAGTTGTGGGATGTACAAATATTGTGGTTTTAAAAATGTAAATGAGGAATGCTTTTTTTTTTTTTAATTCATTGAACATGCGTTGTATAATATAAAAGTTTATGTTCGTTAAGCGTGATTTAAAATATTTTAAATTTTGAACTGAACCGAAACTGAACTGGGGTATTCTTACTTCAAATTGACAAAAGCATTTAATAAGCATAAACGAATCTTAATTATTGCAAAATATTTTCTCTTTCCCAGTCTCTTCCACTCTCTTTTCCGTTTTTCATCTGTCCCACCATATTCCTATTTAAAAAACCACCTGCATAAATTGAGTAAAATTCATAACCAAAATGAAATTTTGCATAAAATATTAAAAACCAAACACAAAACAATGCAACAACTGCAACGACAGAAGACAACAAGAAACAAGTTTATTGAATATGCAAAATTTGCATTGTAAGAACAAAAAATTGAAACTCTTTGCCCTCCGCCCCGCACTTCCGAACAAAGATAAATGGATAGATAGCCTCAGCCTAGCATTTTTGGGCTTGAATTACTTTTGCTCTTGTTTTCATATTTTCTTTGTCTACAGCTCACACACACACACACACACACACACAACGATTTTGTGGTCGTTTTGTATAGAAATTTATTACATTTTCTCTGCGTGCGAAGGAAGTGGAGGGAGGCCAGATGAAAGACTTTCTACCTCATTCAGAACTTTGTTTGTGCCACTTGTGCGGCGGCAGTTTTGCAACAACTTTGCTGCCAACTCTTTTGCATTGTTGTTGTCCTTGTTGCTCTTGCTGATATTGCTGTTGTTGTTTTCGCTGTTGTTATTGTTGTTTTTGTTATCTTTGTTGTGATACTTATTAAAATTTTCTTAGAAAGACAACAAGAAAAGAAGAGTGCTTGCAATTTTTATTTTCTTTCTCTTACGTTTTGGTTGTCTCTGACCCAAGTGCGCTCTTTGTTATTTTAATATTGTGCATCATAAGGGCCCCACAAGAGGAGAGGGCCGGACAGACGGGAAGTGCAAGTACTTTTGCATAATCAATTGTGTAATGTAATAGCTCATTCATTGAGGCAATTTTTAATTAACTCGCAAGTGGCTGGAGAGAGTCAAGAGCTAAGAGCCGAGTGTCCCTGCACTCGAGCATTTGCACTGTAACTCGAGTATTCGTTTTGATCAAAATTGTTGAGACTCGAACTTATCAGCGGAGTATATAACTTCCGTTTCCGCTTCAACATACTTTCGCAAAGTTTGTGCAAATGAAATGCGCCTGTCCGCAAAAGGAAACAGTTTAGCATAAAAATGAAAAATCAAGTCGCCAAAAAAAAAAAAACTAAAAAAAAAATGGAAAAAATAACATAAAAATCCTCGGACTCTGACAACTCTGGCAACTGGCAGGCAGACTGGCAGGCTAGCTTTATCTGAATCTTATACGCTGCTTTGTCGTATTCAAATTTCTATTTAAAAAGTCAAACAGAATTTTGTGAGTGTGTGTGTGGGCGGGCGGAAAACTTGTGCAATGACTAAATGCAATGCAAGGAAATCATAACGGAAATTTTTCGAAAATGAAAAATATCTGCAGCAAAGAGAGCTGAGCTAAGCTGAGTGCACAGGATGTGGGCAGTAACTTTGCACACATGCCAGCAAGGCAGCCATGCAGGCAGCCGACGGCCCAGGAAGTGTCTGCAAAGAAATTCTAGCGGAAAACACCAAGCGGCACTCCGATAAAAAAGAAGGAGTAGAATATATGCAGTAAATAATAAGGCGCATACTTCAAGAGTGGGCATTCCAGCCCACAGCTGCAACCGCCGGCACCATTGATTAATGGCCACGGGCTTTGCTAATTCTCTGCAGCGGCAATAAAGACTCGAGCATCAAATGTATCTGCTGTGAGTAGACCATATGCCTCGTGGTTAGAGTTGCCGTGAGCGCTGAGGTTTACCCATTGTGCTTGGCCTCACTTTGTCTAGTTGTAAAATATTTTTGCTTACGTGGTCATGTAAACACACAGCAATCCAATGACAAAAAAGATAGAAGGGAATCCGCAGAATCCTGCCGAAATCAGCAAAAAATTCAACTGTAGTCTTCAATTAATCAAGCACGCCCATTTCGAACAGGCAGAAAGGGTAAAGCCCATAATTGATGGTTGTAAACTACCAAAAATGCGCTGGTAATTGAGCAATATGCTTATATTGAAATTAAAACATCTAAAAAAATTTATGTTAGAAACAATTCGAATTTAGTTCTCTAGACTTTAAACATCCAAATCATCCATATCTTTTTTTTTTGCATTAAAATTGTTGAATTTTTTAAATAAATTTTATTTTGAAGATTTAGTCGATTATGGGTGCATCATTTATTTGTCAAAACTAAACCGATTTTCATTTTTGAGGCTTTCTTATCATAATTTTTTCATTTTCATTTAGATTAGATTAAATGTAAAATCTCTACCGTACTCATACTTAAAAATAATGTTTTTTCCAAAATTTCAAAAATTTTCACCCACGCCATGTTAGGCAACATGTTGGGCAAAACTTGATCAATTCTTATGGGTAATTGATTGTACATCTAGTATACATGCATATTTGATGTAATTTTTAGAATAGAGCATTTTGACTTCTTTCAATGCACTTTTAAAAAACATAAGCAGTTTCTGCTGTTCGAGTTCTGGCGTTGGTCAGGCTCAGCCGATTGGGAGGCGGTCTTTGGACCGGCCTTTGCCGCTTCAATTTGGCAATTTATCTGGCCCATCTGCATTTGTTGATTTTGTGCCGGCGA
The DNA here is from genome assembly GCA_004143825.1 of Drosophila micromelanica. Lineage (NCBI taxonomy): Eukaryota > Metazoa > Arthropoda > Insecta > Diptera > Drosophilidae > Drosophila > Drosophila micromelanica. The sequence goes on along the minus strand of SCDY01000675.1, from coordinate 60,783 downwards.
GTACGCCGCAATGTTTGCTATTGTCCGCTTTGCATAAGAGCTAACGAACTAGATTTTTTCCTCTTACTTGGAGGCTTGGAGGCTTGGAGCTGTGTCTGCACCAGCCGCGCTTCATTGGCATATCAATCAACGGCCAAAAGCGGGAAATGAATTCGCTTACTCACACGGCATGCAGACGAGACAGAAGAGAATGTGGATGCCTCGGATTTTTTTTGTTGTTTTTTTTTTTTTGCATTTGCCTCTTTTTCCGGTTCTGCTGATGTAGTTGTTGTTGTAGTTGTTGGCGCGGCCGGATGCCATTTTAATTAAGTGTTGGGGCCTGTAACCGAAGCCAGGACGATGGCGTTGGTGGTTCTGGCGCCTAGCCAAAGCCCTTTTTGGCGTGTCTTTTCGTTCTGACCGTGAGGAATTTAACATTTAGAACGGAAGTGTGCGGCAAAAAAAAGAAGAAAAATATAAACCAGCTAGCCAGTGACAGCTGCGGAGTGTAGTTGTTGCTGACGATGGTTGCGACTGACAGTTTAATTATTATTTTTGCAAATCAGTTAATTAATTAAGATGACTGAGATTGCTCTGGGCAAAAGCAGCATGTAAGTTAAGGCACGCCATGAAAATCCTCGAAAGCCTGCTTGGTTAATCAATTAAATGGCTTAGAGTTGATAACATATGATGTGAATAAAAGTAGGTTTTGTGTATGAGTAGAGTTGAATATATCTGACAGACACCTGTGCATAAATACACGCAACTTTTTGTTACTTTTTATTGCTGTTTGAGCAATTTAAGTGGGCATAATAGCGAAATTTACTTGTGGAACAAGCAAGAGGCATGCCGATCCTACAATAAGCTCGCTTACAACACACTTTTAGGCTTATAATGGTCTAATGAGTCTTATATATGCTTGCCACTGTAAACGCCTTTTGTCTACCACACACCCATGTACCCAAGCAAGGACAAGGGATTGCACTTTGCTCCAACTCCCTCTGCTGTTGAAGCCGACCCTGCCGCTGCCGCTGCCGTTGCTTGGCTTGCAATTAAATCCGCTTTGCAAATTTATGACCAACGAATTGCTCTTTGCGGTTTTTCACCCCAACAAAAAGACAGAAAGTATTCCAGCTATGCCAGCCTCTGAACGAGCATGTCTCTGTGGGTATTACGAGTAAGTGAGTTTTTCTATATGCCATACATATGCAGTAAGCAAAGAGAATGGCAACTCTATGCCAGGGTACCTACCTTATGTTCGATTTTAAAGTGCCAGCTCTCGAGTGCGCACTCGAATGAAAATGTCCATGAGGCAGACAAAAATCGAAAGAAAAAAACAAAAAAAAAAAACACGCAACAGTGGCAAAAGAAGCAATTAAGCATAAAGCGTGCAGATAAAAAGTCAAAGAGTCGAGCTGAATTTACCAAAAAGCAGAGCAAAGCGCAAAGATTAACAAAAAACAAACAGAGAAAAAAATTGTTGGTAATGAGGCAAACGAAGCTGCTTGATTATTGTGAGTAGCTACTGCAGCTGTCCCTTTCCGTCGTGCTCTTACACCCGCTTGGCAGCATTTGAAACCGCAACGGGCCATAAAAATTGTCTGCCTTTGGGTGTATGGAAATGGCAATTTTCAACTTTGAAAAATCCATGAAATGTGGTCGCTGCGACTACAAAGAGCATATTTTATGCAGGCGCATGTGTAAAAATATATTTTATTAGGCGCTTCGAGGATGCTACATTGCTTTTCATGAGTGCAGGAGCGAAAGTCCTGAATCTCTTTTGCATTTCAAAAATGCCAGTGCGCGCGACATTTCTTTTTTATTGAGAGAAAACAGACAGACAGGCAGCCGGAGTCGCGACACTGTAATAAAAATGTCGAAATCCTTGGTACGTCTGTACGCTTAAAAGGATGCCTGCCAAGGTGCTTGTGACATATTTATCACGCCATTGCCACCAACAACAGCAACAACAAGTGCATCAGGCGGCAACTGTTGCTGTCTTCGATTTAAACGCTCGTTTCCTTTTAAACTTAACATAAGCTTAAATACATTATGAAGCTTATGCTTGTTTACTTATATTTGGTAAGGCTGATTTTATCTGGGCCAGATAAATGCCATAGCTGTATGGCTGACAATGCTCAGATTTAACATTCCATGAAAACACTATGTTTAACAACTTGTTCAAACAACAAACATATGGCCAAATCCTTCGCTTTTTCAACTGACCAGCAACAACTACATACATATATATTTATTTAGTAATTTATTAAATTTTTAAATTTAATTTTTTTACGCTTGTTGCTGACAAAAGGCATATGTTGTGCCTTTTATGGTTGTTGCGCTTTATAATACTCTACAAGGAATAGAGTCTGTTTATGGCTCAGTAGATTTTGTGAGTTTAGCTTAGCAGTAATATTTCGTAAGAGTATTTTGGTATACCATATATGCTTTTGTACGAGTTTTGTATTTTGTTTATTTTTGTTTTTAGTTTTTATTGGTTATTTATATGCCATATTTTTTGTAGTTTCCTTTTTTCTGAATTTCTGTTAGTTCAATTTGGCCAGCGCCAAACGCCATTTTAATTTGAATTATTTGCGTGCAGTTTCCGGTTAAATGTAATTTTTTTGCACCCGTTTTTGGTGAGCAGCGACCGGAAATGCTCGTTTGCCTTTGACCCGTTGCATTTTGCATAGAGAGCAGAGTGGTTGGCAAAAGCAGCTGTTTGTTGTCGCTAGCACTTTGCTCGTATTTGTATAAATTTAAATATATTAAATATTATGCGGCTGCATTCAAAGTGATACACATTTTTTTATAACCTCACAGAGGCATGACACGCATTTTGAGTAATTGGAAATGTTTGAGCAATTTTTTTTGTGCGTGGGTTTTCGTTTCTTTATGATGCATAAATTAACCGACTTTGACATTTGAGCAATTTACTTGAAAAAATTATAGATAGAGGGTCGATTTTATCTTGTAGATTCTAAGTACTTATTTTATTTAAATATAGGCATAATTTATATTTTTTTGTTATAATATATTTTGCATTTTTTTAGTCAAATAAATAAGAGACTTAAAACTTAACTTTATGAGTTATACAGATAGTTTTTTAAAAATGTTGTAAGCTACGAAAATATTTTTTTTAATTTTATTAGTTTAAATACCCAATTTTGCATGTTTTCCATGTATTGAATGTTAATAGCATGTTAAGTATATTACACTGTGTCAACCTTTGACGTAAATTTTATGTAAATACAAAAAGCATATTACTTTGACCTTGCTACAATTTATACAAATATTTAAAAAACATTTAAAAAAACGAATTATTTGGTGAGTATTAACTGTTTGTGTGTGCTTTTTTTGTACGTCTTTAAGTCTTTGAGTCAAGTCAGATCAAGATTTTGTTTTAATTCTTAAGACAGGAATTTCTAATGATATGCAGGCAAATCTCAGAAAACTTAACATTTATGTGAATGACAATGAAAAACGGTTAAACGAAATTTCCAATTGCTCTTACCCAAGTAATTGTAATTGGGAATTGTTAATTAATTTAAGACAAATACACAAAATAAAATATGATATAACTCGATGTTGTTATTGACTTCATATATTGATGTTGTTCTATAATTGATGTTGTTGTTGTTGATGTTGTTCTACTACTACTACTACTATAAAACTAAACTGTAACTCCTACAAAATATTTATTACCAATACTTCTATATAATGATTTTTATTGATTGATGTGCTGATGATTTTGATTTCTTCAAACTACTTTTTTTTTTCCTCTTCTTTTCCTATTTGATGTTGTACAAATTTGTGACAATATAATGGCCGTTCCGCTCGCTGTTGTTGTGCTCCCCTGTGTCTTTCTCTCTCCAAAAGTCTTTATCAATTTAATTGCAGGTCGCGTATCCTTGCGGTGCATTAAGTGTCCGACGCATGCGCTGGCGGCAGCACCAGCAGCAACACCAGCGCCAGCTCTATTGCCGGCCCTATGCGCGTTTTCAACTGCAACACCAACAGCACCACCAACAGGAGCAGCAGCAGAACCAACATCAGCGGCAATATGAGCTGCAGCCATCGTCAGACCTTGGCCTCATCAGCAGAAGTCGCGGCAATTTGCGCGAAATTTGCAAAACGCATGCAATTTGCTAACAGCAATTGATTGCCTCAACTGAAGCAGCAACAACAACAGCAGCAACCGTCACAACAATAAGTAGTAATGTGCCGGTTAACAGCTCAGCAGCAACAACATCAACAACAACAACAACATCAACTGCTGCAACAACAACAACAACAACAAGAGCGCAGCAATCGCAACAGCAACAGCAACAATTGCAATTGCCGTGTGCTACGCAAATTAGTCAAAACAAATTGGTAGGTGGCCATTATATAGTTTGGTCTATATAAGCACGAGTGTGTGCGTCGGTGTTGGGGCTAGCGTGTTTTGCGTATGTGTATATGATTACGTGTGGCTCTAAAAAATCACCTAGTTTAAATAATAATCAGACAATTTTATGTTTGTCTATCTTTAGGGAAAAACTGAAAAACGGGTTCTGTGCACGGTTACAAATTCATATTTAAGCTAAGATATTGAAAATGTATTTATTAATGATTATTTATTATGAATTATTATTTAAGTCATTTTATTATTTTGATTAATTATTAATTTAATTTAACAATTTCAATTAATTTAATAATTTAATTTCAAACACTTAACGTAAAAAATGTTATTTAATATATTCCAAGTCTCGTATCTGAATACATTTGTGCCTTTGGCCAGCATCGTGCGCCTATCCATGATAATATATATCATACTCATTAGACCTTGCCACAGTTTCTCAGTGCTTTGGCCCTAATATAGATGTGAGCTGGTCTCATCTTGTCCTGACTGTCGATTATAACTCACTTTTATGTTTAACACATATATTTCGCTGATGGCCACCCTGTCGCCCACTTGGTGGGCCAGTTGGCATTTTTATGGTGAAAACATTTAATGGCTATATAGAGAGGCCCGCGGCACAAGGGGCACAGACACACACGTGGTGTATTGGGGGCGCCCAGCCACGCTTCGCACAGTTTGGTTCAGTTCAGCTCGGCTCGGCTCAGTTAAGTTGAGTTTAGCTCTTCATCATCGTCGTTGACGTCGTCATCATTTCCATCAGGCTGAATAGCTTTTCAAATGCCAAATTTATGCAAATTCGGCCGCAGTTGAGAGAGACGTCGCCTCGATGAGGACGGCGTTTGCACATGAATATTTGTGCCCGGAAAACGGGCGAGGGGCAACACCACCGGCAAAGGCAGAGGCAGCAACATAAGGCTTGGCACATATGTGAAATTGTGCCTTTTGCCGAGTTTTTGAATTGCCATTTTCCGTTTGCCCAACGTTTGACGTGAGTCGGTGCCCCAGAGAGAATGGGAGAGGCAGGTACAGATAAAAATACACTTGGAAAAATCCGATTCAAGAATCCACAAATAGCTCTGAGATTTTTATTTGCATTAAAAAATATTTTAAAAAAATAATAGACTAGTGCTTTTATTAGATTAAGTATTAAGCATTTATTCAAAAAGTGCTTTAAAAATATTTTTTTAAAGTTGGGTCTCTTGGATTTCAGAACTTCAAGTTGCCTTTCTGTATTTCAGTGTAGCAATTTCAAATGAGAAAGTGAGGGGTATGCTTTTTGACTGCATGGCATGGCGTGCGGCACACGTTGCTTTTTGTATTGCCTTCAATCATCAATCAATTTTTTTCAGCACGTGCTCTCCGCACCCACTGTAGGAGTTGCCTTTGCATACTTTTAGGCTCGCGGAATGCACGTAACCGTTGCCTTGCAGTTTGCCTTGCCAATTTAGCCAAAGTTCTCAACTGGAAGCATAATTCATGTTGCAAGTTGGACGGGCGCGTTTAAATGTGCATCACGTAAATGCCAAACAAGACGCTGTCCAGGCCTGCCACGTCCTCGTGATTTGTAGTCGCTGCACACGTGTGTGCACAGGTAAATGCCCCATGTCCAGCCGTGCAGTGCAGCTCGCTTAAAGCTTAAAGCCAGCGTGCGTCTTCTCCATCGCATACTTTCGCTATATTGGGTAAGAGAGAAAGTTGATGGCAGAGAGGTGCACAAAGAGAGAGAGAGAGAGAGAGAGAAGAACAAAAATCCAGCAGACCACAAAACGGAATGCAAGGATAATTACACTCACTGCCATTGCTGGCTGGCTGCTGCAATCGTCGGCAAGGTGTTGACTTGAAATTAAAATTAATTGAGAATTCCGTGCGCATACCAAAACGAGAGTGTCGCCAACAGGCACTGTCTGACCAAGGATAGCATCTCTACCAGCCATAAGTATATTCCACGTGCCAACTTTCCTATTTTGTTGGTTGGCATTTTGACCTTAATGCTGAACTTTGCCCCACGCCCCGCCGCAAATCAAGTCCAGTTTTTGAAAACGCACATTAACTGCTTTCGGTAATAAGCTTAATTATGCTTCAATTGGTTTACGTGACGTCAACCCACGGGCAACAAGTTCAACCGCTCAAAAGTGTGGCAATTGCTTTCAGTTTCGGGTGGGGACGGCCACGCTGTGAATGACTCATTTAGTGTCTGCCTTGTTGTGTTTCTAATTACAAATTATTTATGACTAATGGATAGGACAAAAATTACCAGCAGCCATCATCTATTGATTGAGTTTGTGCAGTTGTCGAGACCAGAAGAAATATTTTTTGGATTGATTGAAAATATTCGCATTAAGCTTATTGAAATAAAATTGTCTTATGCAATTTCCATTAAATTTAATGATTTAAAAATTAAATCAAAATTGAATTATTTTTACAATTTTAATATCGTGTATTAGTTTTAGACATGCTTTTTAAAGATCAGTATAGTTTAGTATAGTTATAGTACCGCCTGAGCAAATTCAGTTCACATCTCTGACTGCCAGACTGCAAGCTGAGAATATTTTTACCAGCTTCTTCTGCTGCCTGTCTGTCGCATGTCTCTGTGCGTGTGTGTTATTTTTTAATGACAATGCAAAAATATTTTGCTTAACGCCTGTCTGCATTCCGAGTGTTACATGGCATTCTTTGTTGTTGCCTTGTTGTTGTAAAATTAAACAATTTAATTATATTCATATGCAAAAAATATGACGCTGCTGTTGCAGAAAGGTAAACAAACGTCGCCTGCAACAACTGCTGTGCTGGGCAAGTGGCGGCGACAATTGCAATTAATTGCATATTTTAAGCGATTCCAGATTATAACCGCAGACAACGTAAATAACAACAACAGCAACAAACAACAACAACAACAAAAATGGGCTTAAGTTGGGGAAAGAATTAATTGCTCTTTATGACAAAATTTAACAATTATGACAATAAAAATTTTTAAATCATATTGCGACAAAAATAATTAAGCACATGATATGCTCAATTCACAATACCATTTTGGTGCTGATGCTGAATACGAAAGCATTAAGATCATTTAATTTTCATATTTATAGTGACAATATGCAAATATGATAAGTTCACATTACCGTTTAACTACAGTTCGACAACTAGATGGGAAATAAGTTTACGGCTCTTAATTGACTTGTAAAGTTCGACATGATTTTTAAACTAATTACGCGTAATAAAAATAATTTAAAAAGGATATAGCTATAAACTATCAACATAACTTTTAAAAAGACATTCAATGAAGAAATATTAAAGCAGATAGAAAGGTCTTTTTGTTATGTCTTTAAAAATTGAATTTCAAGCATTTTGCAAATTATACGATGTCTTTAACAATTTAACAACATAGCCGGTAGCTGGTGCCACGCCCACATTTCAACACTTGTCGACTGGTTGAGGGGTCCAGAAACTTGAAGCAAGAAGTTTTGATTCATTTGCCGCACGTACATATAGAAAACTCGTGTGTGATTTGCAGCGCAAGTTTGTCCGAAGCGCCAGTTGCAAGTTCGTCAGTCAAGTCGTCGCCTAGTCCTCTTGTCGGCAGTGCGTGCAACACACAGCAGCAACACGCGGCTGCTTAGTTTGTTGCTGCTTGCTGTTCATGCCACAAGACTAACCCACGCCCTATCCGCCCGCCCCTCGTTTAGTTGTTTAGCTATGCAACCAACTACACGGCCACGTTGCATGTGTGCGCCAACGGTTCCTCATGTCCTGCCACTGACGCAGCTGCTCCTGTTGCTGTTGCTCCGTAGCTGTTGCTGCTTTTTGCTAGCTGCTTATCACGCATGCTAAACAAGCAGACGACGCTGGCAACGGCCAGAGAAAATACCATTTGAATTTTGATAAAATGCAGTTTGACTTTTTGTGGGCGGACATCCTAGCTGCCGTACAGGACTAGTTCGCCACCTTCTGTCCTGTGTGCTCTCTTCGTTCGTTTTTTTCTTTCTTCTCCTTATTTTGTGTGTCGCTCGCAGCGTTGTTACATGACATTCATTGATATTTTGTGCAAGCGTAGCGTAAATTCAATTTAATTTTGTGTAAATTGGCTGCAAATGCAATTTACAAGTCCGATGCAGCAGCAACAGCAGCAGCAGCATCTGCAAGGATGCGTGAGCAGGATTTGCGCTTCTGTAGCTGCCTTGGCACTTGCACTTGCATTTCAAGTGGACAATTGAAAGGAAAACACTCCAACACGCCCACACATTGTGGATAGTACTCCGAATTTTGTTAAAGACATTAGGGAAGTGCTTTATACATTAAATCAAATACTTTCTAGATTTATGAATAGAGTAAACATTGTGGGAATAAATCGTAGCAAACATTTTTATTTTTTATATATCGAATGAAAACAATTGCCAAATAATTTTAATAAATAAATTCTTACGGGATCGATTACCAGCTGCTCTGTTGAAAGATTTAAAATTCTTTTAACTAAATATGCCTCGGTTTCTATTTTGTTTGTTTTTTTCTTTTTTGGTTGCTCGCTCTTATGTAATCGATTTTTATTACACTCTTTAAGTGCAATTATTTTGCAAATACTCATACTGGCAAAAATTGTCAGCATGCGCGTGAATGGATTTTAATTATAAACCTTGCATGCGTGTGGGCGTAACTTTGTGTGTGTGCGTGTGCGTGTGTGTAAAGAAATTGCATTTGACAAAACTGAGGGCGCGTGCGTGCGTGCATATTTAATCAACTTTTTATTTGAGTTTGCTTAGCCGCCGGTTGGTTTAGGCGTGTGGGCGGCAAAGGTGTGGTCTTTTGCTGCCAACTTTGTACCAAAAACAACAACAACAACAAATGGCATATTCCAAAGTCCATATGCGTTTGCAGCGCTGGCATTTAAAACTTTGAACCCTTTTCGCACTCGCATAAATCACTGGCTCGTCGCACACTATATGCAACATTATTTTTGTTGCAGCGCCGTAAATACCAGGGCTCCGTTATGGCACTAAAAACTGAAACGATTTGAAGTTTTTTTTCACACGCACTCACCTGCAGCAAGTTGCCTAGAACTAGAAGCCAAAGTTGCTGTTGTTCTTGCCACCGAGCCCTAAAAACCGTTGCCTGCGTTTTATTAACCCCCAGTGATCGATTGCGTCGGCATTGCGCCGCATAGGGGCCAGCGATGTCGGCGTCAAAAGTTATCGTCGTCGGTATTTGCAAGTTTTTTAATAGCGAACTGAGCTCAGGGTTTTGGTACCAAACTTGTGAAGGAGTATCAAATAAAGAGATTTGTGGGTGAAGCTTAGACTGGGTCCATGAACTATTTTAAACTTTTGGTAGGAATATATATATTTTTTAAAATATATTTTTGTTAAATTTCTATATTATTGTGTAGAAGTTGAAAGTTATTTATTTATTGGGGAACTTAATTTGAGATTTGGCAAGTTTTAAATAAAGTTTAGTCAACAGCAGTTAGGTTACATTTTGTTTTATATTCCATTATATTTTCAATTAGTTTTAAAAATAATTGGCTATTCAAGAAGGCAAATGCTTTGGGCTGTTACTTAAATGAATTTTTAGTTTATATATAATTTATATACTCTTAAGTTTACAGTTTAGTTATCTAATATTGCGTGTGTTCACATATCCAGGTCCTTCTATTCGACCATTCTACACTTTCTACAGCCTTTATGAACAAAGAGCCCAACCTCAGAGTTCAAAGCTCATTTGTACAATATCTACTTGAGATTCTCTTTTGAAGGCGCTAAGAGGCAGCAAGTTTGCACAATTCTGTTAATGACGGCAGTAAACAGCCAAAGACGGCGCTCGTGCACTAAAATTTTCAGCAATGACGACGCGACGGCAACGCCTTGGTCCTTCGTCCTTGTCTGCGTGTCCTGCACATGAGGGTAGCTGCTTGCTCTAAATTATGCAGAGTTCAATCAACTTACGCTGATTGGAGCACCACAAAGCGGCGAGTGTCAAGTGGATCTAACCCAAAGCCACAGGGTCGCGGGCTGTGTGAGTGTGTGTGTGTGTGTGTGGCTGGGCAATAAATCAAACCTCGACGACGACGAATCATTGCATCTGCCTGTCCCACTTCCACTCCTACTCCCTTTTCCCCCTTTCCACTTCAGCTCCTATTCCCTATCGTGCTGCTTGTGGGCTATTAGAAGTGTTGCTACACGTTTTGCTTGGCTGCATTTGCTGCTTGCATGCGGTTTAACAGCGAAATTGATTGAAATTTTTTCGTCTCTTTTATTTTGCTGTTTTCTTTTGCAAGCAGGCTTTAATACTGCTGCCTTAAAATCGTATTCATGAATACCTCAAGCTAAAGAATCAGAGGAAAACAAAGAATAGATAACACATATGTAAGTGTCTGTGTAGTTGTGTGTGTGTGTGTGTGTGTGTGTGTGTGTGTGTGTGTGTGTGTGTGTGTGTGTGTGTGTGTGTGTGTGTGTGTGTGTGTGTGTGTGTGTGTGTGTGTGTGTGCACGCCCGGCCAGAGTCTCACAGGGTTGCCTGCATCCTCATCAATATCATATTTATGCTTGGCTGCCAACAAACAATTGAAAACAATACAAAATACTTAGTAATTCTTGGGTTTTTGTTTTTGTTGTTTGCCCTCTTCAGTACAATTCGGGCCCGAGAATATTTTATGCCTGCCTCCTGTTTTCGATATACATTCGTATACTCGAGCTGCCTTGGCTGCGACTTGGCCTTGTGCCAGAAATTCTTTGTATTTTTATATTGTTTTGTTATCGCTTTTGCAGGTTTTTGTTTTCATCCCGGGCTGCCCGATGCTTCAAGTAGATAGTGAACATGGTGGCTGATAGGCGTTCTATGGCGGGAATGGGCAATGGCAGGCATAGTTTTGGTTTTTGGTTTAGGCCGTTATGCATATTTGCCATTTGTGTGCGCCTCGGCTGCCGCCTTTTGTTACATTCTTTGTATGCCAAAAATGCGGCTCATGTGTTGTCAATTGTTGATGATGTGGGAATTGGGTACGAATTGGGGCTCATGCAGGTGCTGCATGTTCACAACAAAAAGCTTTAAAAAAGTACAATTCGGGCCACATTCAATAAACTTTGTGTAATCGAATAGGTTATTTCAGATAACAATTGTTTGTAAACATTAGAATCTTTGCTATGTACTTTATTTATTTCTATTTATTAATGTTTCTTCCACTTATTTTACAGGTAAGTCGAAAATTGGCATTTCCATAACATCAAGCTTATTTTATATAAATTGGGTAAGTAAATAACTTATTTTAAAACATACAATCCTTTGTATTCAAAAAATTTTCTAAGAGTTTTAAATTGTTTAGATACCAAGAAAATTTCTCTTGAATTTAGAAAAAAATTTACTCTCTTGCGCAATTTTAATTCATTCTCACAGTCAATATTCAGTGGACATATCCTTTGTGAGCATAGTTTATAGTTCTCTTGTTTTGCATTCGCAACAATAAAACACTTTTCTATCGTTCTATCTTTGTCCTCGATAGTTTATCGTTTACTCTTGAGAAGATTGCAATTCTTGTTGTTGTTCGACTCGTGGACAGGCTCGAGTTCATTTCATTTGCCATTTGATTTAAAACGCACTCTGCTAGCAGATTGACAGACATTTGGACACAATAATATCCTGCCCGAGTACTTGCAAGTGGGATAGTAAGCCAAGAAGGACACAAAACAGGACACAATCAAAAGCTAACCGCTGTCCACAAATAAAAAGCTCAGGCCGCAAACATTGCGGTAAACAAAAGAAAACTGCAAAGTTCACAGGAACACATGTTTATCAATGTCCCCAAAAAAAAGTCAAGAAAAAATAATGTTAAAAAAAAAAACGAAAAATTTCCAGCTAAATAACGGAAAAGATGTCGGGCTTACACACGCAGACGTTAGACATTTTTGGGCTTAAAGTCGATGTCGACATCGTCGCACTCGCAGACGACGGGCAGGAGACGACCATATATTTAAGCAGGATATTGATTGATTTATTGCGTGCAGGGACCGCCTAGGCGTCGTCCTCCACACAATGAATGTCGCAAATTGGCGGAAAGAGGCCTGCGGCTTTCGAAGGCGTTCCAAACATTTAAGAGTTATCAATTGAAACCTGGCATTTTCCAAGAGTGTATGTGTGTGAGTGGAAGGAAAATAAGTTTGTCTCTGAGGTCGTGCAGTATTTGGTAAACATTAATACTCATGCTCACATGTTATGCCCTGCAGTGGGTTAGACTTCTGTTTCCTATATTTAATCTCTTTGTCGCGTCCTTAAAGTTCTCAAAAAGTATTAGCTTTTAATTTGCGGCATAAAGCAAATGCACTCCATTTGACCATTTACAGTTGAATAAAACTTCGTCTTTTGCCCGCAATAAACAACAATAAACTTTATGGTGGCAAGGAAATTGTTGGTTTTTTTTGTTCTGTTGGAGAGCTCTCAAATGCAAGGATCGAACATTGGCGACTTGTCACAAAATTATCTGCCCCATCTGCTGACCACAAGCGACCGTAACGACGGAGGGAAGAGGGGGGGCGACACTTGCCGCCGAGTGGCAAGTGCCAATATGTGCGGTAGTTCAGAAATAAAATGTTTATCGTGTCGTTGTGGCTGCAACATATAGTTGTGCTTGCCACTCGAAACTCAGTGCGCAAGCGGTGGCAACTCGCAGCAACTCGCATCAACTCGCAACTTGTTGTTTGCCTGCGTGTCAATAATTTTTACCAACTTTGTGTTTATTTGGCCAGCAGCAGATGAAATGGACAAAACTTTCGAGCTGCGTCGTACTTAACCAAATCAATTGACAATTGTTAACAGCCGGCAGTCAAGTTGAAAGTACAATTTAAAAGGCTTTAAAGCAAGGACACAGACTGTGCAGCCAGTCGAATCGAGACCCGGCCCGAGACCCTGGCAGTGGCAACTACAAATGGCCGGGCCATTTGCTTTGACTGCAATTGATTGGCCATGGCCAATTGGGGTGGCTGCGTAAGCGCGCTCATTTATTTATTTATAAACAAAGCAGAAATAACTGTGCAGGGGGAGGCAGACAGTCAGACAGGCGACACACACAGACGCCGCATTAAGTCCTACAAATTCACAGGCAAATGTGAGAAACAAGGATACCCAAGGATACGTATACTTCTCGCATATTCCCATACAGGCCAGTGACTAATTAATTTTACACCGTTTATCGTGAGTTTCACGCGCGTTCAGCTTAAGCCATACAAATCAATCACAGACAGGGACTTGGGTCCCGCAAATGGGGGTGCTGGGGGGAACAGGGCACGCTTACTTGGCCAATTAGCAAAGCATACAATTCACATGCACTTTGCATGGCGCCAGCAGGGCAACCAGGGCAAAAGACAAAACCTCGCCTCTGTCTGGGTACGTAGACGTGTACACAACATATATATGTATATATATTTATATGTGTATATAAGCACTTAAGATAGATGAATGAAGTGGCAAACATGGCGGACAGTTTGGATTTCAGTTACAGTTGCCGCAGTTGTCCAGTTCGAGGCGTCGACTGGCCGCCGACATTTACAAATCAGCGCCAATTATTTATGGGCCTCGCAAGGAGCTCCACATTCCCCCCTCCTTCTGTGCGTCTCTGGTGGCTGCGGCAATCGAAGTAAAAGCGTATTTAATTAATTTTATTTTTGCATATTAAAAAGTGGCGAGTTGGCTATGGCACGCACGGGTGTCATCGTCGTCAAGTTGGCCACTTAATAAGCAGTAAGAGACCGTTCAAAACTTGACGTCACTTGGCGGACCTGAGAAATATATATTATGCAAAGTTCAGCAGTTAAAAATGAAATGTTGCAAAAAATTCAAATGAAAATTGGTATGATAAACTCTAAAGTTGAGCGCCTAAAAAATGCCTGCCACAGACTGTGGTTATGACTGCGCGAGAGACTGTAAAAGTGGCTCAAAAGTTCCATCAGGTTGAGGAGTCTCGTGGAGCAAACTCTTGCTCAAGTTGTGTATATAGCACAGAGCTGAGTACGAGTAGGTAAGGTACGTAAGGTTCCTCCTGCCTCTTCCTCAACACAGCCTGTTTAATGGCAACCGCCCAACATAGCTCAGACAGTCACTCAGCATAAATAGTAGAAGGCAAATGGCAGAGTTGATGTTCGCTCTCTACCAGATGAGGGCCACCCAGCCAACACCCACCGCAAAGCGTTTAAAATGTGTCTGTGGCCGTTAAAGTAAAAAAAAAAATAAATAAGAGAAAAGAAAATTACGAGGAGCAGCAAGAAAAAATGCAATAGCAATAGCAAGTGATACCGAGGTACAAGGGGGCGAGAGCCAGTGCAAATAAAATAGAAAACCAAGGCAATTTTTCAGCTTCATTAAGTAACCGCAAAGTTTTTTTTATGTGCGGTCAGCTACAAGCCAAGCGCCAGCATACCACTCAGCAAAGGCGACTGCAGGAGATAAAATAAAGCCGATAAACATATGAGCATAAAAGTTGAAGAAAAAGTTGCCTCCCGAACCATCAACTGCGGATACTTTAAATATTAAGTAGTCTTTAGTAAATTAGCAAGGCATAAACTTATTGCTAGTTATTTAAGTTAATATTTTTAGCCGAGATTCCAATTCATGAGACACTTATAAAAAAGGCCAGCAAATTAAAAAAACCTTTACTGAATTCAGGAGAATACCTTAAATCGAATTTCTTCATTCAAAGCAAAATTGCTTTATTAAAGTTTAGTTGTATAAGAACATATTACTTAATTATTGTTAAGATCATAATTAACAATATTCCCTGCAGTTAAGGATAAGACATTTAAATAGACTGTGCTTGTAATAAACAGACAAATACAACTGCCCAGCCACTTAAGCAGGCACACATTAAGTATACGCCAAGTAGTTCTTGATATAAATTATGAATCGAATCATTGCTAAAGGCATTGCCAAGCAGACTTTACTAATAAACCTATAAAGCAACATGCACACACAGAAACACACATACAGGCAAATATAGTACGACTAGCTGTGCCAAAATTGTTTGCCATGGACATTGACAAATATCCAAAGCGGCAGCCCCTATTCGCCCTAGTTGAGCCCAAACAGCAGATTGGCTGCATTTTGTGTTAAATCAGCAACAATTGTTGCCCAAGCCCCCAAATTGAGAAGCTGCAGCAGCCCAGGCAGCTATCACTTTGGGGTTTCCCATTGCAATTGAAAATGGAGTTAGAGTTGGAGTTGGAGTTTGAGTTTCGGTTTCGAGTTGCTTTACTTATTTTGGCTTTGGCTTTGGCTTTGGCTTTGGCCAGCAGCCAGGCAAAGAGGAAATTAAAATTTATATAGCATACAAAACGCGGTTGCAGCAGCTGCTGCTGGCTCACTGAGGCATTTTGCTATTTAGCATGTTTCTTCTTAGCCAGCTTGAAATCTTCGTCCTTTTCTTTAGCTGCCTTAGCTGCTGCCAAAGCGGAAAGCGTGGCTGCCATTAAGCTGCCAATCGACCATTTGTCAGCTTCGATTGCGGCAATAGAAGACTAAAAAAAGGGGAAAAAAATAGAACGAAAGAAAAAAATGTGCCCTCTGCTGCCAAGTTGTTGCCAATGGCTTTGAATTGGGTTAAGTGATTTGGCGTTCAATCAATGCCTACCCCAATGGGCGTGCATAATTATAGACTGGCGGGCTCTATTTGTTTATGCTTGGCATATTACACATACGCCATGTGGCCGCCTGAAATGCTAATAAACAGTTTGGGGCTGGTTTCCATTATGTCATTCATTATCTTTGCGATCAGCGATTGGATTTCAGCACTGGGAATTGTTCTGATAGCCGCCTGTGAATGTATGTGTGTGTGTTCGTTAGTCATTTAAATCAATTATGCGTTTTTGGCCTAAAACATGCAATTAAATGCGCTGGCACACTGTTCTGCACAACGGCCGTTGCATAAACCATCGAAATGAACAACGCGCGAGCCTTTGAAATGTGGGCTGCTATTTAATCAACTGGATAAACGATTTGACGGCTTTGACTTGATTTAGCCAAAATTAAACGCAATCTAAGGAGTGGTCAAAATATTATATAAAATGTTTACTGATAAGTCAATGAAGTGAGCAATTATTAATTATTGCTTGTTATATATTAAATATATTCCTATATATATTTTTTTGGTTACAAAATTATACATTCAAGTAAAGAAGCTGATTAATTTAAATAAAAATATAATTTGGTGTGCATTTCCGGTCGCCGCTATTACATGTGTGTGTCTGTGTCTGTCTGTGATTAATTATTTATGGTCCCATATCTAATCCATTTCTCGCGAGGCCTTCCATTCGGCAACACGTAGCTGAAGAGTTAACAAGCGCTCATTTAACTCGGCTGTTACCTTGGCAATTTCCTCGGATCTTGTTGGTTTTTGTGGTATAATGTATGGCACTTTCAAAAGGTGAAGCTTCTTTCTGTGTGTAGGCCGCTCAATATTAATACTGCGCGGCGTCAAAGACTGTAATTGCTTGCTTCTTTGTGGAATTTTGAGCATTTTTGTAAAGTGAATATTCTTTGAAAATCCAAAACAAGTTCGTCAAGCGTAATACATTTTCGTTCAAACATGTAATATAATAGAAAGGCTACTTAGATGATGTTAGAATTGAACGACAAAATATATTTAAATATTGAAAAATAATTTTCGGTTCGCTTTTCTATAATAATACCAATATGTAGCTTTATGACTTGCATTCAAAATGCATTATAAGTGAGAGAGACCCTTTCTTAAGTACTTTCAATTAGAGAAATTATTAACTTCCCTTCTCCTTTTTCCTTCTTCAATTTGCTATGATTTAATATCCCGCAGACCTCTTCTGCAAGAAAATTTGCACCAACTTCTGCTTTCCGCACAGTGCTGGCCATTTTCTTAACCACACAATGCCTTTTACGCTTTGCATTCACTCCGTCCCATGTCCTTGCACCGTTACCCTTGCCCCTGTCAGGGCAGGGAGGACGTCGTAATTCGCTCATGTGCAATGCTTTAAATACCACAAATGGAATTTTTAATTGTCTGCTAAGCAAACGAACTCACACAGCTCGTATACGTGACCAGACCCCGTCGACATATTTATAATTTCTTTAATGTTTTGCACAACGAACAGGCAAAAGAGCAGCCTCCAGTCGGGCCCTTAGATCACAACCAGCCCAGTGACAACCCGTTACAAAAGCTTTCACTGCTTAGCGCACTTGAGTTACTTTATTATGTAAGCGCCGGATCCCAGGACAGCTCGCCGGCCTCCTCCTGCTTTTGCCCCTACTCCTGCTGTGTTCCGTCCCAGGCCCAACCCACTTGGCATAAAAAGGTGAACTTCAGTGTCATTTGTTTGCAGCGTCGCTTGTCGGTTTGCAACTGAACTTTGCTCTCGCTCGCTCAGCTCCAGTGGGGACAACTTAAGTTATCTTTATGCTTCAAAAGGCCTACACTGAGTCGGACGACTGACGACTGTCTGGCATACAGTCAGACAAGCTGTTGAACACGGCCCCAGCTATGGTTGGAGCTGTGAACTGTGCCCGGGCTGGCGGACAGAAGGGCAGAGCTGCCTCAGCCTCCTGCTCTTCGGCTTCGTCATCGTCGTCTTCTTCGTTTTTCCTCTGGCTCGTCCCGCTGGGGCCCTGGAGTCTCTCGCCTTTTTCATATTTCAATTGAAATGCGCAGCAGCAAAATTAAAAATCAAGCCAAGTGATGCGTGCCAGTGCCATGGCAAGTGTTTGCCGAGTGTTTGTTGTTTAAAATGAAGCGCTATAAATGGACAAGTTGTTGTTGGGCCTACTCATCGCCGCTGTGCCGAGTTCGCCTCGAGGCAGCACATGGCCCAGTCAACAGTCGGCAGTCAACAGCCTGTCCTCAGTCCTGTGTCCTGTTGTGTTATAGTGTTCAGCTGTGTCTTGTCGCTCTAGGCCAGACTTTTGTTGGTTTTTATGTGGCCCTCTCGTAACTGTTCCACAAGGAGGCGCTTAGCTGGGAAATATTTTGGCTTTTGTTTTGTTTGCTTGGCCACGCCTATGGTTTTATGATATTCCTTCTTTTTTGTTGGTCAGGAAGTGCACAATTTATTGTACTCAAAGCTGTTGATTAGCACAATGGGAAGAAATATTCTAAAGAGCTGACAATTAAGGAAATTCACTTTAAAATTTATAGAAAGATTGTGTCCAACAGGAAGCTTACACAAGTAAGTTACTTTATTAGGTTTAGCCATATAAAATAAAAACAATAAAATTGAATATAAATTATTTCGTTAATTCTTTACTACTAATACTAATTAATACGTTAGCCAAACTGGTCAATTTATTACCACTGTACATTGCAATATTTTCATTGGCTTTTGTCATCAAACTAAATTAAATGTGCCAGTGCCTATTCCATAAAATCTCTTTTTTCAAGCCTGACAGCTACATAGCCTTGTCATTGGCACACAACATGGCGTATGCTCAACATGCCAGTAAATGAAAATGAATGAATGCGAATGCGGCATGTTTTTAGTTTTCTTCATGCTCTATTCGCAACTATGCTCAGAGAAATAGAAAAAAAGAAAAGGAAACACAATCGAATTTTTGCCAGATGAATTTTTGCAGATGCCAACTCTTTTTGTGCTCAGACCACTCTCCGGTCTTCAATGCCGACCCACAGTTTTGGCAAATCAGTGAGGCGTGTTTTTGACATTTAACAAGACATGGCCCGGGCAAGAGCGATGCTTGTTCAAATGCTTTTAATTAAAAAATATTTGCAGCCAAACTTTGCATAATTCCAACTCAATGGTTTTTAGGCAGGCAACTGATTTTGGCAGACAGACCGATGCACAGTTTAGTAGCCGGGGCACTTAGGGACAGAGCACAGCAGCTCGGGATGCGATGAGAGATGGGAGATGAAAGTGACGACATGTGACAACTCATCAGGCTAGGCACCGATGGGAACTGGAACTGGATTTGCTTTGGCCCAACTGCGTGTCTCTGTGTGCTGTGAATTAGTGTCCAGCTGTCCAGGACGAGTGTCCTTCCTGTGCAGGTGTCGCCGCCATTGTCATATTTTGCACAGTCCAAATCGGTTCCTCTGTGTGTGTGTGTGTGTGTGTGTGTGTGTGTGTGTGTGTGTGTGTTTATGTGTGTGTATGTGCTAATGGCTTTGGAAAATCAAAAGCGAGATTAGTCAATGGTGCCGCAATTGAGTGGCAGGACAGCAGAGACCAAAGGAGAGCCAAGCAGGACAACAGGGGGCCCAAAAGCCTGAACAGACAGGCCAGCTGCAGCTGCAATTGTCCGTATTGTTCGTGTCGTTGTTTTTGTTGTTGTTGTTTAGCTGTGAGACTGATTTTAAATTTTATGAAAATTCCTGAAACACGCCGTATGCGTAATATAATTTGGCAGCAGGCTAAAATCCTAGTTTAAGCCCAGGCGAAATAAAACTAGAAAAGAAATAAAAACTAACAACTGCTGCACAATTGCAACCAGTCGCAACGCAGAGAGCTAGCCGGGGGAAAGGACGGAGGCATACATATTTTTGATGCTGAAAAATATTTGCAAATAAATTGCCAAAGCCGAAAGCTAGAGGGAGCGTGGGTGGGATAGATAGGGGCAGTAGTTCCAGGACCCGGCACCGAAAAATGGCTAACAAACGTAGTTGGCCCGGCTGCCTGTGACGTAAATCTATTTCAGTTGAGGGATTTTTACATCAAACATGCCGGACAGTTTTGCATTGCAGCAGCAGCAGCAGCAGCAGTTGCATGCTGTGGGTGTGCCCGTCCACAGTGCGTATGAGTAATCTTCTGTTTGAGCTGCCAGTGGGGAGTAACAATATTTTTTCTCTTTT
This sequence comes from Drosophila micromelanica, assembly GCA_004143825.1. Classification (NCBI taxonomy): domain Eukaryota; kingdom Metazoa; phylum Arthropoda; class Insecta; order Diptera; family Drosophilidae; genus Drosophila; species Drosophila micromelanica. Next base: position 40,610 of record SCDY01000675.1, on the reverse strand, counting down.
TGTTTTTGATTAAAAATCGCAACTGAAAATTTATTTCATTTAATTTCTCACTGGCTTGTTTTTGGCTTTATTTTTGTTTTCCTTTTAACTAACATGCCAACGTATTTGAATTTTAATTTGCTTTAGCAATAGATTGCCCTCAAAAACAAACCCCAAACGAGGCAGCAGCAAGCGCTGTCCAGTTTTGTTTTGAGCATATCGGGCGCGGCACGCTCGTATATCAAATTCAATTGTGTGTATTTTGGTTCTTGTTGTTGTTGTTGTATTTGAGTTACAGCCGTTAGTTGTAGCTGCTATTTTGGGCGTCCGCTTCTGTTTTTAAGTGAACGGCTTTTATTTAGTTATGCGGCGTTAGCCAGAAAAAAGAAATCCAATAACCGGCATACAACTAAATGCGTCTGGGAATTGAATGGCCCCAAACCAAAAGCACTCTCAACGATGAGGTTAACGCTTTTCGTTTTTTTAACTCTTAAAAATAAAAAAATTGGACTTGAATAATAGAGTATTAAGTTTCAAATAAAATAAAGCTGAATCTGGTTTTTATATGCTATTCGTGAAAACAAAAAATGAGCACGCAGCTTTTTATTAATTATCTTAATTACTAATTTAGGTAGATTAAATGTTGTTCCCATGGAGATAATTTGACGCTGCTTTTAATGCTGGTAAATGTGTATATATATTTTAATTTTGACATCTCTGACTTAAGAACGAATAGACGGCAAGACGGCAATTGAGCAAAACTAATAATTTCCCATAATATTTTAATGAGTTTCCTTGTGATTTTTTTCCCTTTTTTTTCAGTATAGCTTGCAACTTAACGACTTGCTGTAAAGTCTATCTCAGTATTTATGCATAGTTTAATTATTAATGCCAATGAACGAAAGAACTCGTTGCCCTTTCGTTTGAGCGTTTACTCGCAAATGGAGACGGTTGCCACACATCAGTTGGCCATCAAATTGAGCATTTGGTTAGCGCGTTTATTGTGCCATTCATTTCAGTGGCAGGACTACTGAGCAGGCCTAAATCATTGCGTTGCGTCGCGTGGCGTCGCCTCGCTGATTTGCATGCGAGCCAAACGAGCGCTGGCTTCACATAGTGGGGCGTAACCTGAAAGTCGTCTGGCAGTTGTCGTCGTCGTCGACGTCGACGTTGTTGCTGTCGTTGTCGTTGTCGTGTTATGTGTGACATTTGTTTGTTTAGACGGCACTCCTGGCGACAAATATAAATGTTAGTTACGCTTTGAGGGTTTTGCTTGTCAAATTGCCTGTCAAGTCTCTCTGGCGACTGGCAACTGGGGCGTTCTGGCGGCCTGCGGACTGGTTATAAATATCTCAAACCGCTTCGGGCCGCTTCAGACCATTGCTGCATGCAATTTGTCTGCCGCTGCGTCTCACTTCACATGTATTTCAGCTGGGCCGCATTTTTGCCCAGTCATTTTTGCACTTCATTTGGCGCTTCGCAGTGTCGTCCAGCGATTCATTGACTTACGTCATGCCTCAAACTGTGGCACTGCCAACTGGCAAGTGGCAAGTGGAAACTGGCAGCTGGCAGCTTTAACTGCTTAACGCTTGCGGCTCTAATCGAATTGCCATCCCAGCAGACCCCCATGTGACTCAATGCCAAATAGTTGGCAATTTTTCTCGTGTCTTTGTCTTTTGCCTTATTCACACGCACATACACACACTCACGTTCAGTGGCACCCACACAGCCACCGTTGCGAGACTGGACAGGGGTGAAAATTGCGTGTCTGGCCATAAAATTGGCAGCAGCGCCCAAGCCCAAGGCCAGACCTATGTCCATTTAAGGTTCTGGTCCCGTTGTTCGGTTTGCTTGTTTTGTGGGCATCCTTTGGGCATTGGCACTGATTTCTTCGCATTTATTTCGTACATTGGTTTACTTGTATTTCTATTTTATTTTGCCCCTCTTCTCTTGCTGTTGCCTGCCTGTCGCCTGCCCTTTTGCGGTTTAGTAAAACTAATTTATTTTAAGTAAGTTTGAGTTCAAAAAAAAAAGCACCGAAAAAATGTCGGCCATGTGACCCAAATTCGTGCATTTACAGACGGCAGCTTCGATGGTTGCAGTTCTTTTTTTTTTTACCCTCTTGCCACAATCGCATACAATTTGCTCATTTCAAGCGCACCAACACACACGCAAAGCGTTTCAATTGGGAGAGGGGTATGTGTGTATGTTGGGGGAGTGGGCGGTCCGGCACTCACATAAATAGTAATTTGCCTAGTGCGTTTTGTGGGCCCAGGTAGGCGTGCACCGTTTTAACTAAATTGCCGCCGTCCGGGCCGCAAAAAGCAAAGCCGCTTAAGTCGCACCAAGCTGAAAGAGTAAGTGGAGCGGCGGAGCAAAAGACGAGGGGCAGGGAACGGGAGACGCCAACGACTGCAAAATGTACAAAATCGAAAATGTAATGAAAACCGCAGTCGCCTACAACCGTCAGAATTGGTCAAGTCTATGTATTTGAATGGAAAAACAGACGTTGAACAGTGGAAAATATAGAGAAATTGCGGGTGAAAGTTTCGAAACTCTACCCTGTCACTGTAAACATTAGGAAAATATATTTTATTTAATTTTCTAGTGCGTCTTTCTTTATTTCTTTTTACTTGAATTTTTAAGTAAAAATTAAGTTATTAATATTTTATATAGATTTTTATGTCATTTTTATGAAATAAATATATCATATCAAAACCTAAAAAAAAATTTGTTTAGTCTGCATCTTTTTATTGTACACACTGTTCATTGTACACTCGCTGAAAATGTTGAAAAACCAGGCATAGTTTTGACAGGTTGGCCGGCCAACAGTAAAAACCATAGGCGCGCGTGTGTCCAAGCGCCCACAATTGGTTCGACCGTAGTGCCAAAAATTTGCGCAAATTATTGCCAGCCAGAAAATTTATAGTAAAATGTTTCATCTCTTTTATTTTTTTTTTATTTTACTTTAGCGTACTTTTGGCCGGTAATAAAGTTGTCCGCTCTAACCACAAATGGAATTTTAGCGCTTGTGGTCGATTTGTGTGAGTATTTGAGTGAGTGTGTGCGTGCTTAAATTGCACTTGTTTCGTGGCATCATTACATATTCAAAAAGGCAACGCACGTAGCTCTTTTTTATGAAATTTTACTCGCTTCTAATGTAATCGTTATGCGAAGCGTTTTTGGCTGCTAGCAACTGGCAACTGGCAACTGGCTGCTGACTGATGCGAGCTGCTATTTGCTGGTGCCGTGCTGTGGCTCTGCTGTGCTGTCATTTAAGAACACATAAAGTAAATGTCCTGTGTTTAAGCGTGTTTAACCCAGACACGCTAACGAGCATGCAGTGGAGAGCGGAGGCCAGCGGCACTCAAGTGGTAAGATGTGTCAAAAGCTGAGCGACGCTAATCGCTGTTAACTTGTTTAGCAGTGCTGCTGTTAGTTAACAGTATAAGCCACGTTTGGCTAAAAACTGTTATAAACGAGCAATAGGTAGGGTAACTGAATATATCACTGAAAGCTTGAATCCTGGCTGAATAATAGTCCTTGCTAAGAGCTTTTGCGTATGGTTTCAGTTTTAAGCTTTATAACCTTTAAAAGCACTACTCTAGAACGAGAGCTTTTTCGGATTCAACTTCAATTAGAGCATATAAGACAAGAAGCTTTTTAATTTAAAAATGTAGGTTAAAGCTTTTCGGACTAAAAGCTCTTGTTTTTAACTTTACCTGTACTACTCCAGGTAAAGCTGTTGACCAAATAAACACACCAATAGTTCCCTCGCCGTATGCTAGATGTCTCTTTTCTCAGCTTGTGATGAAGTATGTTCAAAACCCTGACAAGGTTTTTATACGTTTTCCATTTTAGCAAGACAATTAAAAATCTCTGAATAATTCAGTTTTAATTTAATCATCACAAGCATTCATGAATTTCTGCAAAACTTTGTTAAAATACGTTTGTAAAAATTAACAATGGCAGAACGTCACAAGTACTACGAAACTGTCAAAAATTCTCTGCTTACAAATCAAATAAGCAATAAATTAAATTAAGCGTATACAAGTTGACACCCTTTGAGCCGGAATGCTTTTGCAAGCTTAGCTCGACACACGCATACTCACACATACGCACACTTAAAAACACACATACACTTACTCACTCACACACACATTCCTTTAGCTCTTGACACACGTGCCGTTGTTCTGTTCCACATGCTCCGCTTTGCTTCTGCTTGGGCAACAACAATAAATAAATAAATATAAAATCCCTACTAATTGAGTGCGATTTTCGAGCATCAATTTCATAAAGCATACAAAAAAGCAAAAGCAAAAGCAGAGCAGTGCAAAAGAGCGCAAAAAGCAACGACAAAATAGAATATGATGAAGTTTATTTATTTCGTATTTTTTTTTATTTGTTGAGTTGTTGTTGTTATTTCTGTTGTGCTGGGGTGAAAAGGCAGTTGAGAAACATGAAATAAATATTAAAAATAAAAAAGAAATCGACAAAAAAGTTGATGGGGGCACACAAACAAGAAAAAAAGTAAAAATAAATAAAAATGAATAAAAAAGGGACGCACACTAAAAAGCTGCTGTTGCCAATCATATAGACGTAATTTTTTTTGTCAGGCTCGAACCCAACCAACAACAAGGATAATGGCACTACAACAAGCACACTTATGACAGAACCACACCCACTGTCGTGTGCTGGCTTGTTATTACGCTTTTATCAATACGTAGAAGGGTAGTCTTAGTTTTGCATTGGGTTTGCGATTATACCAACAGGTGTACATTTATTAAGATGACATATTAAAGGGTACATAATCTTATTTTGATATGTTTTACAATGTAATATATGAATTAAATATAAAATTTGCCACCTTGTGTAATCTATATATTAATGTGTTAAGTATTTAGAGCATCTAGACTTCAGCATAATAAAATAATATTTTTTATCTCTTTTACTTTTTTTTTGTATATTTTTGTTTGTGTGTGTTTTTTTGCATGTTTTTCTCAGTCTTCCCAACGTTCTCCAGCATTTTTGCAGCTGCTCTGTGCAAAACTCAATAACAAATTATAACGTATTATAGCCATGGCAAACTGTTGCGTTGCTTAGCAATTGCACCATACCCGAGCCTCCGCCCACGTAACCCCAACAGTAGCAGCAGCAGCAGCAGCAGCAGCAGCAGCAGCACCAGCAGCAACACAGCATCAGTCAATCCCCCATCCTTCTAACCCCTCAGTCTCACCCTGTCGAACTTTTTCCAAACTATGCTGCCAGCAACAAAGTTGCCAAGGGTGATGATGCCGCCTGCTACCTCCGAGGTTCGTTTGTTGGCTGCCGCATGATTTTTTTTTTCTTCTACTTTTGATATTTTTGCTCTTGAGCTGAGTTGTTGACGAGGTCGTTTTGTGTTGATTGCCCGCACCCCGTACTTTGGTTTGAGTTTGTTCTCTTGTTCTGCGAACGGCAATATTAAGTGCTTCATAATTTTTACCTTTATTTACCATGTTTTTTAGTTGTTTGCCTCAGTGTTGAGCGTGTTTTGCACTGCCAATTCGTCTCGTTTATTCGTTTGTTGTTGTTGTTTATATCTACGATAAAGTTGAGTTTTTAATTATGTGGCCTAGATGGCTTGCCGGCATCTACTATGTAGATATTATAAATACCGATCCCTCGGAGAAAGCCATAAAAACTCTTTTTCGAACTAATAATGAAAAAGTGTACATTACGGAGCTATTCCAATTTTAATTTAAAATAGTTTCTAATTATACAAGCTAATGAAGTACAAAAAATAGGGTTTCCGAGAAAAGTAAATGCTTTTGCCAATATAATTATAGCCATAATTGATAGCCAAATGTCTTACTTGTATTTCTTATTTATTTCTCGGACCCATAGGTCTCAAATTTGAAACACTTATAAATTTGTCACAACTGAACCGATTTGTATGTTTGATGGCATTCTAATCATGATTTTTCATTAAAATCGATTCCACATTTAAATAGTGTAAAAAACCACATTTAACATAATTGTGAAGAGGTCAAAAAGAGAAAAATTTTTACCTGTAAAGGTCTTGGTCCCATATTCTCTAATTTGAAACACCCATAAATTTGTCAAAACTGAACCGATTTCCATGTTTGATGGCATTCTGATTTTTCATTTAGATCATTTCTACATTTAAATAAAATTTATTTGAATGTTTTTTTTTTATTTTGAAAAAAAGCATGCACACAAACCCAGTACACTCTTTACACGTCGTAAATGAGTATTGAAACTAGGTCCGTAATAAAGATTAAAGGAATTTTTCCTTATATAATAATGCGAATATTAAAGCTGCACACCAATTATTACTTTTTATAATCCTTAACGTCAATAATACTCTCTCCCTTTTTAGATTTATAAAATGCAATCATAGCTCCGGAACTCTGTGCTCTTGACATGCTTATCAATATCCCTGTAAACATATACATATAGAGTTTTACTTAGCATTTCGGTTCGTTGCATGAAATGATAAACGTAATTGGGTGTTTTTCATGTAGCTTTGAAGCAACTTTGACTCGTTGTCTTTGATTTGCAGCAAACATTTTCAATTCAAAATCCGCAGCCCAATAAATCTGCTAGTCACTGAGCCATAAAACTGCGCTACCCCTCCCTACCCTTTATCACTCCCTTTCGGCTGCCGTTCAGCCGATTGGCGATTTTCTGATGAATTTATGAGAGTTTATGCTTCAAGTGACTAAGGGTAGGGGAAGATGAAAAATGCAAAATGCCAATACAAATTGGCAGGCATTGACTTTAACTATGCATTTTGTTAAATACGTGAGCGTATTGAGACTACCCGTACACCTATAGCCAAAGCTATAGCTTACTTCAGTTGGGAATGCCCCTTGTCGTATGAAAGAAGAATTTTTATGCTACTTTGCCAGCTGATGCAGTTGTGCGTAAAATATGAAAGAAATATTTGATTTGTTTATTGCACAAGTGGCAACAACAGCAGCAAGTTACCGATACGTTGCTCTACGTTTAGGAATTGGTATGATTCAAGAATTTTGCTTTTTCTTTTCGGATTTTTCAAATCAATAAGGCAAACCGTGCGCAATTTGGCGTGTAATTTAGCGTGTAACGATGATGGTCCAGAGCTCAACGATTGGAGTCATGAGAACCAAGTTACGTGCGCTTAGTCGTTTGGCTTGAGTCGTGTTGCCAGTGTTGCCATTTAAGAATCAGAAAAGCTAGTCTTTAGAATATGAATGATATGTTGATATCACCCGAAATTTGTATATATAGCCACAAATATCACGTTGAAATCATCAAAATCTAAGATACTGAACCCATTTGTGGAAATAAATACATAAAAAACACGCTATTTTAACTAGAAAAAAATAGCTTTGGCAACACTGTTGGGGAAACTGCTTTTCTGTGCGACTGTCCGTTTTGTTGTTAGGGCTTGAACATTTATTAGTAAGAGTTGCCTTTGGCATAATGCATTTATGCTTCATTGATGCGCGTTTTCTTGCCATCATGTTTCATATTTTTCTCGCTACTTTTCAATCCGTTTTTCTTTTTAGCATTTTACATTTGGTATTTTTTTTCATTTTTAGTTACTTGACTCGCTCAACGAACTTAAATTGTCAATTTATGGGCATCGTCGGTTGCTTTGGCAAAAGTATTTCATAGTAATTCTATGCTCGACTGGCTCTTGCCAACTTTTCAGCTGAGCACAAAATTTTAATAAAGTTAACAACTTTATTGAAATCATAAAAAAAGTTTCTCTCGTTTTCTCCCTTTTCTGCGATTCTCTTTTTTTCTATTTTTATATATATATATATTTTTTTTTTGAATCTGGCAACTTTTTGTTTTCGTTTGAGAGCTTCTTTGGGCTTTTAGGTTGTCTACGCGTTTGGCTTGATTTTTTATAGCCTCACTCTCATTTCGAAACCCAACTGGCTTGCCACGTTGTTGTTGCTGCGTTTTCACATTTGATGAGAAAATTCTTTGGCTAATTACATCTGGTTGGTTGTGCACACACATACAAACACACACACACACACACACCAATATACACATCAGCGCACACACGCTGGAACAACCCAACAGAGAGATTCAAATAGAGTCACAAGTTTTGCTTCATATTTGGACGCTTGCCTCTCAATAAAATTGCAATTTGTAAAATTTCAAACATTTTTGCGGCTTGTTGCCCTTTGTGTCTGTGTCTATGTCTATGTCTGTATGTGTGGGTGTGGTCTAGAGAGGCACGCATGTTGACTGGTTCTACAAACTTTTAGAGTTGCCTCATTCAATCGACAAGTGCTGTAGTTGGTTGAAGAACAAGCAAAAGAATTTGCGTACTGCCAGTTGAAGAGCTGAATGTTTAAATACACGTTTAGTTTCTTCGCAGTTTAAAAATATTTCTAACTTTTACAGGATTGTGTATTTTGAACAGAAAATTTGTTTTATTTTTAAACTCAGCTGTTGTAGTGGCAATATTGTTGCCTGACCATGTTTTAGTCCTTTTAGAAAGAATCGAATATTTTTATTTAACTTCCTTTCAAGTTCGATAAAAACCATTCCTAAACCTCTCATCGTCCTCGACAGCGAGAAGAATGGTGTAATTAAAGGCAGGCCGTCAGCGATTTACATTTATTGAGTAGCACGGTTGAAATGTGCCACAAAAATTTAAATTCGATCAATCAGAGTTGGCAGTTGAAGAGTTTGAGGCAGGGATATTGAGAAGAGGGCAGCGGAAAGCTATGTCAAAGTCAGAGGATGCGCTGGCTGACTGGCTGGCTGGCTGCTGCGTCTGGCAGTGGCTGCCAAGTAACATTTGAGAAAATTGATTTGATTTGATTTTAGATTTGCCACTCGCCCTATATACTGAATGTACAAATACTTGGTATATACATAAGTAATACGCATTTTCAATCAAATGCACACGGTGACTGCGGAAAGGAGGGGGGAGCGGATACTGATTTCTGGGCAGAGACTCAAAGTCGTCACTTGGGTTGCTGAAAATAAATTGCTGCATATTTTTGTGTGCCTTGGTGGCTGCCGGGGCAAATCGGTGAATGGGCGAAAGGGTCCTGGCCAAGGAATTGCAAATAAATTGATTTAATTTACAATTACATACACATATGTGCGAATTGTTTGGGCTGCATTCATCTTGTGTGTGTTTACCGTGTGCGTCAAAAGAAATTAAAGAGATAATAATTTCACAGGGCTAGAATGAAAATGCTTGATGACTTGACTGGGGAACGGTGCGTATGTGTATTATTCAGTAGATGGCATGCTTAAATAAATTTAATTAATTTACAGCTATCGTCTTTCTTATCTGCCTCTTTCTCTCTTTTATTTAGCATAACCCGAAAACAAATTGAAATTCATTTAAATAATTTCTCAAGCAACGCTTCATATGTCTCAGATTGCGAGCAACGTGCTGACATTTGTGTGGCGGTAAACTATGCAAATTTTGCATTTCTTATGCAAATGTTTGTGTTTTAAAGGCAGCTCAGATCAGGCAGCTAACGCTGACAAATGCTAAATGCTACATGCATAAGGAAGGTGTGTAAAAGATTTTCTGAAGATTTTGCGGTTGTCTTTAGATAAGCTTAAGGCTCAAATCAAATCAAAATGTTTGAATAGTTTTTTTTTTTTTGTTTCCGATTCTAAGAAAGAGAGATCGTTAGCTTTAAATTTATCCGTAAATTATAATTTTAATTCAGATAATAATTAATATATATATTTTGTTGACTGTTTTCATAATCTATTTAAAAACACCTTTTGTGATAATTTCTGTTTTAGGATTCTTTGTCGAAGTTTTGACTGACAACCAGCTTGTAGTTTTTCTTTTAGTCAGATTCCTTGAATATCTCTATGAAAGCTTCAATCTATAAAGTAAATTTCAGTTACAAATTTTTGCGTTTATTTTTTTTCATTTTGCTTTGGACGGTGAAGAAGGTGAGCCTAGGACCCTTTCCAGTTTCTGTTGCTGTTCTCTAAGCCTTTTCACTCTATGCAAACGCCTTGAAATTTCTAGCTTGCCACAGCCAGCATCTCCAGCTACATCCCCGCCCCCGTTTGGGTTCCCATCTCCATCTCCGTTTTGCGAATGCCACGATGCAGATCTTGGCTGCTGCTTCTGTTGCTTTTTGCATGACATTTAATCAAGTTGACGACTGCATTTGATGCCACAAATATTTCAAAATAACGGGCAGACACAGCGTTCAAGTTGGATGTGTCTGTGTGTGTGGGTGTGTTGAAAAGTTGCATATTAAACGCACACAGCAGAGGCAGCCGCAGCAAAAGGCTTAGTAGGTGGGGCAAAGCGGCGACTTTTGCACAGTTAATGCAATTTTCTGGGGCCACCCGCCTGCTGCGCGATAATTCAAGCGGAAACGGAAGTGCCAAAGCCACAGTGCGCTGAAACCCAACAAAATGGAAACTATTAAACGCACTGCCAGAAACGTCCGACCTGCCTGCACTGCTTTCTGCTTTCTGTTTTCTTTTGTGGTTTTTTGCATTCTTTTCGGTTTTATTTTTTGTAATTGTAATTTTTGACAACACGCATCAAATAAGTCGCAGGTTTATTCAAATGCTCCCACCCAGAAGACAGCGAGGACCAAGAATCTGCGCTCCTGCTGCATTTAATGAGAGCCATCCTGGCATGCCGCCTGGCAAGTTATTTCATATAATAAACTCGCAGAGCGCGTGTTACAAACGGCGTCTAGAAAAAGTTGAGTTAATGAAACCCGCAAATTGTTTGAGTTACTGCAATCCCCGCACGGAAAGCTTGCGAGGCAGGCAAATTAAAAAATACCATAGCTCAGGTGAAAACAACAACAACAAGAAGAACAACAACAACATCAACATCAACTGTGCCAGTGGCTTGTTATTAATATTTATCTTTGGTAATTTTAGGTATTTTTTAATAACAAAAGCCAAGTAAATTGTTTTTGTGTTGCAGTTGCCGCAGCATTAACTTTGCAACCGCTGTCTTCCTTGGCCTGCAAACGTATCTGCGCCTGTATCTGCCCAGAACTTGGCCCGAACTGTGGCTGGGCCCTCGGTTGTCGTTGGGCCGGCGCTGCAGTTGCAAAACTTGATGGCCAAATATTTGCCTAGTGCAGCTGCATTGTGCAAAGTTTTCCACTGACTAGCAAACTTACTTTTGCGGTTTAACAATTGCAATGCTGCGGTTACCTGCAATGCCAGTAAATTGAAGTGAGATTGTACACAGGCCTGAGTGATGAACTAACAAGGTAAAAGACAATAGTGGGAATATGTCTAAAAATTTTTAAAAATAAACCTAGTCCAACAGCCATACAGCAAAAATAAGCAGACAAGTGTGGATATTAGAGAGTATTCTACTATTTAATATTCTACTCAAAATTAGAAAAAATTAAAAAAAAAAATATATAGCATTTCTATCAGGGTATTTACAAAAACATATTGTTTTTACAAAAACTGTTATCCCTACAATATGCCCATTAGCTTCACATGAACACCACTCAACGAAGGCACAACCCACAAAGCTAAATCTCTACCATCAACATGCACGAACATAACCTCCCTCACACACCTGTACATACACACACACAAACACACACACCCACACACATACACATTCAGACATACACTTCATTTAGCCGCAAAGCAACCAAGCAGAAAGCTGCTTAACTATTTTGCCAACTCATTTTGCATATTATTTTTAACAAAAGTTGAATCATTTTCAACATATTAACATGATACGCTATGAAATCACCCGTTATTCCCTTCCATCTCCACCGATGCCATCTTTACCATTTGCCACTTGTGTCTGGTTGAGTTGTCGAACACTCGACAACGATGTGCTTCAGAACGTGTGGAGAGCATTTTTCAGGCAATAATTTGTAAATTTCCTGAAATTCCTCCTGATCTTTAGCATATAAACTTGCAGCTTTCAGCTAACAGCATAGTTTTACAAATATTTGTGTGTTTGTATGTGCGTCTATGTGGGCAAGTATTTGAGATTTAATGCGAAAATAATTGCTGCAAATAGTTTTGCTAAGCGGTTTAGCACTAGCACAGAAAACTGCAATTATTTGTGCAGAAAATTAAATGTATTGAAGCAGCAGCTGCTGCTGTTTCTGTGGCAGCTCTATATCTGACAGGCGTCACTTAATTAATTAGCTCTCCACTGTACAATGCGTATAATTGATCGGGCCCAAGTCTGCCTGGTTGTTGTTATTGTTGTTGCTTATGAAACAAAAGTCAAGAGCACTTGCGCGTGCCGAACATTAAAATCGACGAAAAACAGAGTCCAGAGTCTGTCAATAGACTGCAATCAATGCTGCTTATTGTTTTTCAGCCCAACCAGTGCCAGCCATGGCCATGCCATTGTTATTATGGATTATTGCGCTGACCAGGCGATCTCTCACATTGCGTATACGTAATGTGCTCTGTGCCGCACTCAGCGTTGCGTATTTTCAATTTGTGCAACCCAAAAATTCAACGCACAAGATAAACAGCTCGACCAGCAGTAGCAGCAGCAGCAGCAGCAGAGGTCGAGTCGATGCGAATCGAGAGTCCATGGAAATTAAGCCAATGCCAATGGTTGCCACTGCGGTTGCTGCTCGGCTGAGCTGCAGCAACGTTAATTGCAACGCTTTGTGCAACCGCCTACAACTGCCCCCCTTTGTTGGCGTTTTTGTTGCTTGTCGATGCATGCATGCAAAACACGCACTGGGTAATGGTCGGGGCGTGGCGGAGCGGGGGCGGGGGCAACAACATTTTTTCGCACTGCGGTTTTTGCACTGTACGGAAAATTTACTGCATGGCACATTAAGCAGGCAAGTGGTGATATGATTGGGTTTATGAGTGTCTGCCGCTTCCTTGCCACGTACCACATAACCCAAAATTAACTACAACTTTTTATTATACCTACTTAATATGTGTGTGCTTGAGTGTGCGTAAGTGAGTGTGATGTGTGTCTGAGCCTGCTCAATGCAGCGAATAATTTGCACAAGTTTTTAATCGGCGCTCAAATAAGTTGCCAATTGAATGAGCTAAGCCAAAGTAAATTGTTCATAATCTGCATTTGGTGTGTTATAAGGGGAAGGAGCTATTAAATTAAAGAGATGATAATAAATTTTACAGTATTAATAAACGGAAAGTTATATTAAACCACAAGTACTAAAAAATTATAAAATTTAAAAACTATTTCGTAAAATTATAATTTGTATTTTCTACAATTGATATTTATTTTTATTGATTATGTTCATCTAATTTGGTATTTTTAGAAATTTGCGTGTCTTAATTTTGGAATCCGCCTATCAGATTACCTTCAATTTTATTTATTGCAAGTTACGCCTGTATTATTATCAAAGTTTATGTACAAATTTATGTGCATTTTATGCTAACAGAAAAAGTTTGTTCCTTCTCTCACTTTCTCCTTCCCTTGCTCGTGCTTATAAGCTCTATCTATCGTTACAGGTAAGTGCCAGCTGCCTATTCATTAACAATTTGTAATTAGTGAAACGACGCTGTTCGGTTATATTTGCTGTTGTTGTTTTTTGTGGGTAAGCATCAGCAGAACTTAAGTCTATGCAAATTAAAAAGCAATTGAAATTTTATGACCCAAAGTCGCGCACAAATTGATGGCCATACCAAGAGAAAGGGAGAGGGCAATTGTGCGAGAGAGAAAGAGAGACAATTAAAAATGCGAATGCCACATGAGACTTAAGTCGATTCGTTTACTTTTGCTTTACTTTACTTTTGTTTTAAGCTTGTACTGTGGCGCCAGTAATTGCCATCGGCACTGGCAGTTAACTTGGCTTGACTGACTACCAATTGGCACGCGCAGCAGTGGCAGCGGCTACGAATTAATAAAATATTAAATATGCTACACGTTTGACTCTATATTTATGGGCCACCATTGAAGAACGTGTGTCGGGGGCATCTTCTTTTGCTTTTGGCCAAGTGCAGGTGCGTGTGTGTTTTATTTTGGCAAATTAATTACTTTAGTTAAGCGGTCTACACATGCTCTTCTGCCAGTTCGCATTCATCTTGATTTTGTTTACGTTGAAAATAAAAAAAGTATTTTGTGAAAATTGGAAAATTCCTTTTGTTTGCCCAGTCTTAGCCCAGTCAAGTTGGAGAGACAGAGAGAGAAAGCGAGGCATTGCTATTAACTTGTTTTTCAATCTCGAGGCACGCCTCGGTTCTATTTGCTCAGTTGTGTTTCTGCTTCTGTTCCTGTTGCTGTTTCTTGCCTTGGCCCATTGTTTTACAGGTGCTTTTGGCTTATTCTTGCCATTGTTTGTCGGAGCAACAAAAATCTACAAAAATAATTGCCACGGCTGGCAGTCATTTGGTGTGCTTTTAAGCTTCACTTAAATGAAATTGTAATGAAATAGAAATGAAAATGAAAATGAATTTCTATGGCTTGATGTTTGTTCCACACGGTACCCGAAGAGCCTTCATTCGCTGTAGCTTCTTCCTCATGTCTCCTTCTGCCTGCCTCTTGTTGTTGCCAGTAATTGCTTAGGATAAAAGTTGCATTTACTTTTAATTCAATTAGTTTTCCGTGTGCTTCCTTTTGCATTGTTTTCATAGAGTTTTTGGCTCTCCTGTTGTAATGCACTTTGCCTAAGCCGCTCTAAAAGTCTGAGGCTAAAGCAAAACATAAGCGTTTCGCCAATAAAATTCATAGCCTACTTATTTGGAGCGCATGCTTAGTGCCAGTTACGAGTTGGGCTTTTGTTTTTTTTTTTTGTTTTTTTTCCTGCCTTGTTGCTGGTTGTGGGCAACGCCTACCGCATTCAAAAGCTGCTGACCTGGCAGGCAGCCAAAAGAGGCGTTCTTGTTTTTACGATGTCGGCAATGCAACTGGTTGGCACCCCTCCCCGTCCGCCCAGGCGAGTATATGTGTGTGTGTGAGCTTGGTTGGGTTTGTTTGGTTGGTTACTTTGGTTTGGGGGTGAGTTGGTGTAGGGTTTGTTACGGCAATCAAGTCAGGGGTTTCGCCTTGAAAGCGTTAAATAGTGTTTGCTCCCACTAATATAATTTGCATGCATATTTCTATTTAAGTTAACAATTTATTGAAAGTTTGCCTTTAGCCAAATTTATATTTCTGCTTAAATTAAATTACTTTTCTTTAAATTACTACAGTGAATTATGGTAATTGTGTTCATTTTGATATTAACTGCAAGTATTCGATAGGCAACAGGATTGCAGTTTACATAATTGGTAGCACATCCTTGAAGTATTAAGTTACGCCGCACGGGCTTTATGGATTGGCTTTAAGAGCTGCTTCTCAACATAAGCTTCATCCACATCCAGCTTAATACGTGCGCTGCTATCAGCACACACGCATGCTCATACACACACATACACTCATATCCACACATAGACAGCACATGCAGGAGATCAACTTATACAAATGCACATCATTAGTAGCGCCATTGTTTTCGCACAACAATATGCTTATTATCTTCAATTTCCGAGTAAAATGCATAACAAATAAAAAACAACAAGAGAAAGAGAGACGTAGAGAGCGTGTGTGAGATAAAGATTGAGAGAGAGGGTGAGATAGTGAGCAAGAGGGATAGAGAGCAACAGCTTTGGTTTATGGCAAGTGCCTCGCAATGTCTGCTTCTCGAAATGTAAAGTCTGCATTTTTCAAAGCAATAGCCTAACTTTAGGCGCTTAAACCTGAGCTGCCAGCCGATTGAAGTTATATGCAAAGAGGCATAATTGGGGACACATATTGAAAAGGAGAGAGATAGAGAGAGAGAGAGAGAGATTTGAAAAGCGGATTTCAACCACACAAGCAAGCAATAAGCGCGCTAATTGAGGATAATACGTAATGCCGCGCCAGCAACAACATCCAGGACAAACCACAACAACAAGAATTCATATGTTACAAGCATACTCCATAATAATATGTATACTATATACCAGGGAGAAAGTTTTTCTGTCATTTCTAGAGTTGTTAAAAAAAAACGTCAATCTTTTATTAGTAAATTTTAAGTTAATATTAAAAAGTGTTTATGTTTACTTATATTAATCTCAACCATGTTCATAACTTTACTTATATACCCATTCTATATGTCCTGACTCTTAGTATGTATATTATATACTATGGCTCCGACGATGTAGTTTTTGAGCCCATCATAATAAGCCAGCTTAATTTGATGCACAGAGTATAAATATCACAGAATTCTTTGATGTTTCGATATTTCATAAAAATCTCATTAATTTGTTGGTAAATTAACAAAAAAAATGTGTACAGCAGACAGAAGGAGAGCAATCTGTGTGGAAGCCAGAAAAATGAGCAATGCGTAAAGTAAATAATTTGCGTATGCGTGATGCTGAGCAAAAAGGCGGTTGCCATGGGCGTGGCAAAAGCTACTTATACTCTTGGATACACTTCCGAGCAACTGTTTTTAGGGCGTGAAAATAAGTATGAAAAAAAAAACGCCTTTGCTGCCGTTTTATTTTATTTTACTCCTTTAGAATTATAGAAAGTAAAATAGACGGGCGTTGCTTTTGCTTTGACTTTGAGACAGGCAACATGTGGCACAGCTCACACGCAACTCTTTTGTAAGACCATAAGGCCGAGATAAAATATTGTCTGTTTATATAAGGATGGCAAAAATTACCAATGGCCACTGCTTCATAGAAATGTCAAATAAAAAGCTTCAGAAAATGTGGGTAAATTTAAGTAAAGTGTGATTTTACTATTATGGGATTATTCGAATAAAGTTAATTCAAGTTTAAAATTGAAAACCATTTCCACCTGCCCATCTTTACTGTCTCCTAGTTTACCTACTTTTATATATAAATATATCACATACTGATCGTAAAGCGCTCAGATGAGCTGTATAAAATTCAATGCCCGCCTGCGGCTCTTTTTAATGACAAATAAAGTTGTTTGACAATTTCTCTGACATTTTAATTGAAAGCCCCCATACATGTGCTTATGTCCGTGTTCATTAATATGACGCATACGCAATGTTGTCAGTCCTTGCAATTTATACATTTTTGCTGGCCCGAGCTCACGACTTTTAGTGTACATATTTGTGGAATATCATTGCGTTGCTCACATAAATCATAAATGGCAGCTGCCACACTGCCCCCACCAACAACAACATCAGCAACAGGGCTCGTCAACATGATTCACATGATTTTATTGAAAATTTCACCTGATTTATAGGCCGCCCACAGACTGAAACTTAATCATATGGCAAAACGAGACTCGAAACCTGACCAATCCTCGTCCCTCCCCCTCGCGCCATTTGGTTGACTTGCTTGTTGGCCATATGACATATCAACGTGATATTGAATGATGGGCATGTTGGGGCTGCTAGTTAGGGTCGGAGGGAATTCACAGTAAATTCTGGCATGTAATGACCTCATAAGCAATTACTTACGCATGTACTTAATTTAAATATCAGCCGAGTGAGAGCAGACGGACCAATAAAGAACTACTCAGTGATAACATTCACATTCAGACTCAAGCTGCAAGCTTAACGCATACATTCAACCTGATTAGGCTCGGGAGAGCCGTTACAGTAACCTTTTGGCCTTGCCTTTTATAAGAAATAATTATTAATATGATTACGCTGGTTGGGGTGGAAATGGGAGGGAGAGTGTGTGTGGTGCCTCGTTGGCAGTCATGGCACTCCAGGCTGCACTTATCGTAAGGTAAATAAGCCACTTGTAACTCAAGTAGACAGCCAGGCAGAGCGTCTGCAGAGCGAGATCCTTCAATTCCCATTCCCATACCAATGTCCTGTGCATGCTCATGTATTTTTAATATCTTACCTCAAGTGTCTGCCTCAACAGCTAAACAGACACACACACAGAGGCTCACACATACATATACACGTACACATATATTTGTTTCTTTTTGCCCCTTTTTACACGACTTTTATCGGCCTTAAAGTGTTGGCAGTTACCCCCAACACAGCCTCTTTCGGCTTCGGTTAGGTTTGGTTTTTGGCAACGAGCATGTCTGCGCCCCTGGGACACATAACCGTAAATGCTGTGCATATGTGTGTGTGTGTATTGTCTTGCGGTCGGGTGTGATCTGCGGCTTTTTTCTGGATGCTAAGATGTCCGAAATTGGTGCATTTAAAGAGCCGTTGAGCTTGACTTAAACTGTGCTTAGGCCTGGCCAATTTCAGCTTATTGCTTTCCAGGTACAAATTGGCAATTGTCCAGTTCCAAATATTTGTTCAATGCTGCAAACGGCTGGCAAAATTAAGAACAATTAATTTAGTGAACTGTGTTTCAATAAAAACTATTCGTTTTGCATATGTGCCCCATATCGTTAATAAAGCTACAAGTAATAAAATATATAAATACAAACATTTAATGAATTGGTATTAAAAAAATCGCAACTTATTAATGTAATAAAGTTATCAAATAAGTATCAATTTGTAATCAGTTGACATTTTTACAATTGCATCGAAGGGACTTGAAACCTTATGGCAATTACAATGACAGCTCTTAATGCTGGACACACATATTCAATGAACTGCAATCAAAAAGTTCTATAACAACTTATAAAATAAAATAATAACCTCTTTGACAGGACTTAACTAAACTAACTTAAAGCACGCCGTCTCCAAAGCTCACCTGGAACTTGACTTTGGCTTTGCAGCTTGGCTTTCGCAACAATCGCAATCATTCGCTCTGTCTGCCTCCCAGCCCGCCATTTTCCACTTCTTCAGCGGGGTGCTGCTTTCAATGGGTTGTCTACCGCTTGCAGCCAACAAAGGCAAGTGGCAAGTAAGCTGCTGCAACTTCATTTTCTGCCACACGCAAAAAAATTAAAAACCAGGCAGTCAGCGCGCTGTGCCAACGATAATGTGGCAGCTGATGAAGGCAATGATAATGGGCATGATAATGATAATCATAATGATAATAATAATGCAGCTGCGGCTGCCAACGATGACGACGATGCCAATTGAAAATCTTTTCAGCTTTCGGTTATTCTGTGCAGCTCCTTTCATTACATTCTGCCAAGGGTGGAGCAGCTCAATTATGAGAGAACGCTTATTTGAAAATTGCTAGTTAATTGTTGCGGAGAGGCAACTCCAGCTCCTGCTTCGATTGGGGAAGACAAAAAAAAAAAATGACTCAATTCCTCGTGGAAGTGGCATTATGGCCGCAGGCTGACAGTTAGCCAAGTTGCCTGACACTGGTTACTTGCCTTCATTGTTGGCTCAATTAAATTAGACGAAGCCCGCGCAGAAATGTACTCTTGTATTTGATTTAAATTTTAATTGTGGACGCTCACAGCTCGGGGCTATCATTTTTGGAGCGCACCAAAAATTTACATAATAAGCGCAAAATTTTCTGCCTCCGGGTGCAAAGGGAAGAATAACGAAACCAAAAATGAGTCCCGCCCAAATCGCAACTGGCAACTGGCGATGGCGACACATGCCGAGACAGGTTTATAAGCTATCTGACAGGTAACAACAAAATACCAAGCCAAGTGCTTCGATTATACCGCCCATCCACCGAGCGAGCCAACCAGCCAGTAAGCCAGCCAGTGAAGCGACTTCATGTGCGTTAATTTTCCAGTGGAATGAGCAGCAGCAAAGGGGGAGTGCAAAGGATCTGGGTAAGGGGGCGACTGGTTGCCGCTGACAACAAGTGGCTGGCAGCAGCAAATTCATTATAATTTATAATAAGCAACAACGCTGACAAGAACGACAACAGCGAGAGCGACGACAAAAAGGACATGAGCTGAAGTTCCTTTCAAAACCTCACACACACACACGTGCGATGCAACAACATCGAAAAGGGGTATTCGACTGTGAGCTAGTCTATTGTTACTTCAAGAGAATATTTTTTTTTAGATTATAAATATCTCGATAACTCTTGAAAAGTGATCTTGTATGTTGCCGATCAAACTATTTGCACATATATAAAAGATGTCATCTTCAACAGCACATTAAAATACTTTCTCTCTACATGTTAATAATTACAGGGTATGTAAACTGCGCAACGCCACACAACCAATAATGAAGCTCATCATTATCCTGTGCACAAATCCAATTTGATTATGTTAATACACGTGGAAAGGAAATGCTTTTGCAATTGCAATTGCCAATTGGCACATCCATGCGTGCCCATGGCCGCTCCTCCACCCCTACTCCTCCATCCACCTCCTTCATCTGCCGTTTCCACTCTGACTGAGCGCATAAACCCTGAAACGCAGCCCTGCCCCTGGTATCAGCGATGTGTCCCCCATGTGGACGTCACATCAATCGCTGATGTGTTTTGCAATTGCTTTGATTTTTGATTTTTGTTTTTGATTGAAGTTGCGTTGTGTTGTTTTGAGACGATTTTGCGTATTATGAATTCCCAATTATGGCGCAGCCACGGTGACAGTGCCCAATACTCGATTGCCTGAGTTAATAAAATTGTTGTCGTAGATTTGAGCATTTAATCACAGATTAGATTTGCTGAGGTTTAACTAATATCATTTTTGTTCATATTCTTTTTTTTTTATATTTATATTTTAATATTATGCTGTTTAAAGCCTTTTACTAAAATAGGAATAAAATAGCGGAAAAAGCAAGAAAGCTTGCCAAGTCGGGAATACTTGACTAAAGAATACCCTATATAAAGGTGTGACCTGTCGTTTCATTTGTTTCAACTTCCTCTTATGCACGTTTACAGAATATCACACTTTCTCACAAAAATATTTATTAATAACTAATACACTAAGTGTATGATCCTTTTCAAGATATAAAACAGACGGAATAAGGGCTAAGTCGACTCGGCTAGTTATGCTGATCAAGAATATAAAACTATTATACCCTATTTCAATGCGTTCAGGGTATAATAAACTGCATTTTCCATTTCGAATATCACTCATTAGAAATTTTAATTAAGCTTCGCATCGTTGATCTTTACCGAACTATTTGAAAATTTCTCATTATTGTGACCGAATTTCGTAGGTATTCGCATGTGGTATATTGCTCTATTTGACCGACCGCATTCAAACAGAGAAAGAAGCAAGTTGTATGGCAGAGGGAGGGATGTGGGAGCACGTAGCTCACACAAACGTTTGCTCGGCCATTTGCCATTTGCCATTTTGGCCGGCATATTTGAGACAGCTCCAAAACCGGCCGCATTCTAATTAAACGTTCCGGCTTGGTCTGACAGTGGCCGGCTATTTTTAAAGCCTTAAATGTCACGCCTACACCAGACACAGCAGTAAACTACATGTATGTGTTTGTGTGTGTGTGTGTGTGTGTGTGTGTGTGTGTTTGTGCGTGTGTGTGTGTTAGGTTTATGTAATCAGGGCTGTCTCTGTCTGTGTTAAAGGACCAGTCTCAGTGCTATAACCGAGGACCGTGCTAGAGCGTAAATAAATTATATTTACGCAAATTCGCAATCAAATCGTGGGTGGACCAAAACATAGAAGTGGAGGCTGCTGTTGTTGTTGCTGTTGTTGGCACCGACGACTGCGACTGACATGATAACATTTTGGCCTAAAATTGGCAACAACAACAACACCAACAGCTTAGACAATGGTCAATGCCGCCAGAGTCGCAGTCAGGCGCAGCGAACAGGTTGGCCAGAGGCAGAGAGGGCCGAAAGTGCGAGATGTGAAGAAGGCGTGCGGGGGCGTTTGACCATTGTTAGTGCTCGTAATTGGGTAGCAACAATTTATGCGTCAGTTGGCAAGCGGACTGGTAGGCGTTGCGGGGGAATGCGACATGAATTACAATGCCAGCCACATGTGGCACGCAATGACTGACGAACGGGCGCAATTGCAATTTCAGCTACATTTCTGCATTATTTTTACGTTTGCATTTAAATGACCAAAAACTAAAGAGAATAGAACTTGAAATCCTTGTCCCCTTCACACTGGCGCCGCACACACATATGAATAAATTTTGGCGCCTGGTGCAGTTTTGGCCAACGCTTTTCGAGTTTTGTTTGTGACACAATTCCATTTAATCGCTTCTTTGGCGCCACACTTGCAACAAAAACAGGAGCAACAGCAGCAGCAGCAGCAGCAGCCGCCGCAGGCAACAACCCAGCCAGCGACAGCAATCGGAATAATAATGAATGCCTTTATTATCATAGTCCTTGCTATTGTTGTTGTTGTTGTTGTTGTTTGCATTTGGCATTTGTTTGTCTTTTACTGTGGCGTCTCCTGGACTTGGTCTAGTTGGGTGGCTGTCTTAATTTGTCCTATACCACGCTTTTATGATCGCCCTTGTTTCGGCCAATGTATCGCCTTAAATTTAATTGAATTGTAATTCGTAACAGTCTGAACATTATTCAGAGTACGTAAATTTGTTGATTAAGCTGTTTTCTTGAGCAAGTTGTATATCTTAAATATTAGCGTATTCTTCTTCTCTTTTAAAAGTATGATTTCTTAATCTTCTGAATTTATTTATAACAAACTATATGAACTAAAAATTGTAAAATATGTTATTTGCTCATTTTATATTTTATATATTTTATATTGTATATTTATAAAATATTTTAAAAAGTATCATACAATAAATTTACATCTTTTTAATAAATATTAATAACCATCATAATAATTAATAAGTTTAAAATAAATTAATTTGATCACTTTAACTTTAAAAAACCTTTATTTATGATCAGATACCTATTATTTTATTTACAATGTGCTTTGTTATAGTTTAAATTAATGTAAATTATCATTTTCTACTGTATTATGAAAATCAAGCTGTTTAACCACAGAGCCAAATTCTCTGTTTGCCTTTATCTCAGTGCTACATATCTCAAGTTGAAAGCTCTTGTTGTTGCTGTTGTTTCTGGTATGTTGGCCCATTGCTCATTTGCTTGGCCGGTCAGTTTTGGTATTTGTTGAGTCTAATGCATTCGGCTGTACGGCGTAGTCCTTTCGGGAGTGGGGGTGGCAACTTCCTTCGGGCTGGCTGGCATTGCATTTAATTATAATTCAGCTATATGTGTTGTTTTAGCGGCATTTAATATATTCGCCGAGTGTTACAGCTCCGGCAGCGGTTGCCGCTTTCAAAACAAATGGCCGACGCACCGCCAAAGCGGATGCCGCCGGAAACGGATGTTTGGGTGTTGCACATTGTGTGTGACTGCAACAGCGAGCGCGGCTATGTGTGCGTGAGTGTGGGTGTGTGCCGCTTAGTTCTGTGAATTGCTTACTACGTGTTAAATTTATGCATTTCGGATGGGTGACAACAACCGACAACTATAACAATGTGGCATGAATATGTTGACTGAGCAACGGGGGCAGCGTTTAAAAATTTAATAGACTGCTGCAACTGCTGCTGCTGCTGCTGCCACTGGTGATGTTGTTGGTAAGTGATATTGGGAGTGCTGATGAAACGTGTGCTTTCAATCATCAAAGAGATAAAAAGCAAAGAAGGCGTCGTCGCCAAATTGCAAATAAATTGCAGAAATTGAATCAAATACGCATGCAATTGCAAACAAATAGAGCGAACGCCACTGCCACTGCCAGGAGCTGGTGCCAGGACTAGCTTATAGACAAACAAACCGAGTACCCAGACAGAGACCGAGACCGATACCGATTCCGAGACCCAGCCTGAGACAGTATAACTGAGAGTGGAAGAGAGAGGGACCTCGAAACGAGTCAACTTCAGCAAGGACTCCAAATGCTGCCTGGTCAGGATATTTGTTGCAAAAAAGCAATTTTATGCTTGCAAAGGCATGAAAAGCCTTTGTTCGTGTCTATTTCACGTTAGTTTGGCGTCTGCGGCAGCGACGCCTCTCCGACTGCTGCATATGTTGCGCATACGCCACGTACGCCGCAGAAGACTATAAAAGCCAACAACAACAAAACCAACACAATCAAGAAAAAAATAGGAGGCTGGCTGTTGAAGTTAGCGTAGCAGGCGGGAAATGAATTATTTATGAAGTGGTTGCCTCGTTGTTATTGCTCTTATTGTTTTTGTAGCTGTTGCTGTTGTTGGTGTGGTTGTTGCTGCTGCTGGTTTCAACACACTCATCGGCCTTTGTTACATGCGCCGGGTCTGCAGTTTCAAGTGTTTTTTACTTTATCAATTGGTTGCTTTGCACTTATTTGCTATTTGTTCTTACACACACACTAACACACAGAGAAAGACCCACAAGCGAGTGTGCGCTGCATTTCCGCTTCCGTTTTTGTTAGGCAACTGTTGCGCTCCCGGGAAGTTATTTATTTTATTTGCTATTGCCGTTGCCGTTGCCGCTGCTTCTGCTGCAGTCGCTGTGCTCGTTTGCTAAAATCAAAGAGGAAATTGAATTTGTTGCGAAAATTTATGTGTTCAAATGGAAATGTTGTTTGCCGTTGTTGCGCCAATTTCCTGAGGGCCCTGAGCCCCATCTGACATCTGTGTGAGTTTTGATTTTTCGTCTACAGCCACTCGAACTGACCCAAGGCAAGAGCAGCAACAGCAATATCAGCAGCAGCAGCAGCAACATCAGCAACAGCTTTTTCAGCGTTGAGTCATTGGCAATTTTTCATATCAACGCGCCGCACCGACAGCTTCGCGATGCTACAAAATTTATGCATGTCAACTGAT
The DNA here is from genome assembly GCA_004143825.1 of Drosophila micromelanica. Classification (NCBI taxonomy): domain Eukaryota; kingdom Metazoa; phylum Arthropoda; class Insecta; order Diptera; family Drosophilidae; genus Drosophila; species Drosophila micromelanica. The sequence goes on along the minus strand of SCDY01000675.1, from coordinate 16,101 downwards.
AAGTGGGCGTGGACCGACTACTTTTTAGGCGCACAAGCCTGAAGAGTTAATGGCTTGTGCCTTGTTAAGTGTCATGTGCTACGCGTTCTGTTATTTATAAACGCCTGACTGAGAGTTTTAGGACTCAACGTTGTTGGCTTCTGAAAATTGATATCATAGCTAAAACGAAGGCAGACGCAAGTTGCTTGGAAAATATTAAAGATACCTGCTAAACCAACAATAAATTAAATATATTTGACACTTTACCAAACATTTTTTAAAATCTTTTTTTATTATTATATAAAAACGCATGTAAGATAATGAAATTAGATATTTCTAATCTTTTTGTATTATTGCGTGGCACACAGTGTGTTGTGAAGTCTGATATATGTGTGTGAAATACTTTAAATGGGTGTAAGTTTCTGAAAGCTTAAAGCTGACTACGTTACAATTTACGAGTGGCTGACGTTGCGTATACGCAACATGAAACATGTCATTGTAATTCAATTTTGTTTCAATAAGTATTTTTACAAATGCGAATCGCGGGGAAGGAAATTGTCATAAATAATGAACAAAATACCTTGGCAGGCCTTGACACGCCTATCAGCAGTATGGCATGGCGCGGTCATGGAGCATCAGCTGTCGCTTCATTAAATGTACAGTTATTAAATTACCGCAACAACAGTCGTTTGTAATTTGTACATTGTGAAATATGTAATTGCCAAGGCGGCGGCCAGATTCGGTTCCATGTTTAATCACCGCCAGCAGAAAAAAAAGACTTTGGGTGAGGGTTGGTTGGGAACAACAAAACCGTAAAAACCACACTTGGCAAAAGCCAGGCAAGCAGTTTCAGCACTGAAAATCGATGCCCAAATGACAGTGACAATTTCATTTAATTGGTTTTAATTAAATTAATGAGTAAATTTTACAAATTGATGCAAAATGATAAATAAGTAATTTAATATATATATTTTTTCTGAAACTGGTTTTCCATTCGTCTCTCTCTCTCTCTCTCTTTATCATGCACGTACTTAATTTAATTTAATATAAAAAAGTTGGTCGACTCGTTTACTGTGTTTTTTTTTTTAATGTTTTTTCTGCACGTAAATGTATATCTGCTGTCAAACTTAATTTAGCTTAATTAATTTAACAAAAAAAAACCTGTTACTGCATCCCTGCAGTTTTAAAAATTGTATATAATTAGTTTATCGTTATTTTTAAGAGTGCATATAACTGTTATTTACATTATTTAGTGTGTCGTAGTTGGACAATGCAATTTGTTTCCTGATTTAGCTAACTAGATAATACAGCTAAATTAACTATCTTTAATCTCTCTCCGAGAGAGAGAAAGGAGTGGTCACGCACACAAAAAATGTTTCTTTGATATTATGCCCGTTTTCAATATAAATGCGTCATGAATGTGTTATTTTATTTATTTATTTTTTTATTTTTATTTATTTATATTTCAAAGGCTCCATCCCATCATTTACTAGCCCAGTTTGTCTTGTTCAAAGCAACCTCATATTTGCGTTAAATAAATTGAATTTACCAGATTAAACAGAAAATCCACCTAGCTAAATTTTATTAAAAAAATATAATTTGGGCTTCAGTATTTTTCACAGTTGACAATATTTGACTTTAATATAATTTAGAGTTTTTTCCTTAGTTGAATTGCGATATGGCAAACTCTCGCATACTTTTGTTTACATGCTGTAAACTTTATTTATTTATCTGTTAGCTGTAAAAACCACTGGCGAGTTTCACATGCAGTATGCAAAAACGTCAAACGGTTTTTCCATTTTCTGACGTAATTAATTCAATTTAGCATATTTTTCATAGCATACTTTGCAGCGTTTTGCTGTTACCTGCAGAAGCTGGTGCTGCGCTGCCAGCTTTGTGCATTTTTCATTTGCTTGGCACAGATAGAAGGGCAAGGGGATGGCCAGGCAGCCTGTTTCCTGTTTTTCATAAGCACATTTAACTCAGCATGGGCCGATCCTGTGATGCACAGCAGCACAGCCAACACAAAGGGCGAAATACCCCCTCCACAAAACAACAACAAAAATAAAGGACATAGAAAAAAAAGCACAAAGAATAACGTTGTTTACAACAGAAGCATGAATGCATTACATGCGTTTGATGCAGTCTTGATACCCTGACAGAAACTAAACTGTTTGACTTTCAGAGTGTTGACAATTCAAATAAACTTACAGAAAGTTTCATATCACATAAAATACCCAAGAAGCTGTGATTGTGGCTAAAAAAGTGATTGAATTTGAATATTCAAATATCACTTAGTTGATCACTAAAAACCCTTACTAGCGTATTTAAAAATCGACTTGATGGGTTTGCCCATCATTTTTTCTGTTTTCTAAATAAATTTCGAGATCAACCTGTTGTTTATTTGCGTTGCTGTCAAGCGCATAAAATAGGAAGTCAGAGTAGAAGTGGAGCGGGAGCGGGCACAGGAAAGCGGGTGAGAGGACAGAGGATGGGGCGTGCACACAAAGCGCTGTGCGTTGGTTGACACCAACGGGGCGTCTTGTTTGTTTGTTTGTTTACCCCTGGATGGTAGTGTATGCATTTTTTATGCTGACAAGACATAAAAGAAAATGTACATAAAAGTCGGTTGAGGTGTTTACCGATGCGTTTCGCCCAGTTGCTTGGGGTTGCCGGTTGCCACTTGCCCACCTGGTCCAAGGCAAGAGCCTGGGGTTACAAGACATTTGCTTTTAGCATATCAAAAAGTCGCAAAGGGCTTTATCAAAAATGGCCGCTCACTCGCACACTTCCGGTAACGGATGTTGTATATGTTATTAGCTCTCTCTTCCACACGCATGCACACACTTACTCACACGCACACACATCTGACAGCCGGACAGGCGGAAGCGTGAAACTGAAATTATTGTTAGGAAGCTCGTGTGTGTTATTAAGATCAAAAGCTTTCAACGCGTTTGTCAAGCTCTTGCGCCTCGCTGCCGTCTGCTATAAAATTAATATCCGGTGTAAATAAAAAAAAGTTAAATCTCTACTGCTGCTTTTAAAATTTTTTTATTTTTGTACCATTTTTTTTTTCTTAAACAACCAGCAGCAACTTCCGCTGCCCGAGCAAAGGCATCGCTGAAGCCGCCGTTTGCTCGCTCGCTGGATCCGAGTACATTTGTTTGTCTTAAGCCGGAAATTGAAAAAAACAAAAATGTTGTTCTTTGCTTTGGCTAAAAGTTTCTGTGCCAACTTTTAGCAGAGATTTACGCACTTTAAGCCCGTCCAACTGATGCCATTGAAAACTGAACAACGCCGAGGCCTATAATTATAAAAACCGCTTTATTGTAGTTTTCAATTACCTTTAAAATTGACAACAAAAGAGGCGGCGACCATATAATAAATGTATGCACGCGCTGGCGTTGCCACAGTGTGCGCATGCAAATTACAAGGAATATTTAATTACAAAAAATGCGCATAATTATGTGAGTGACCCAAACCCAAGACCACTCCACGCGTTCACTTCATTTCTCATATGGCACGAACCGTACCGCCTGCCATATTATATGGCCACATAAATAAAACGTTGCTGCGGCCAACAATTCTGATGTCCTCGGGACTGCTGCTCGCCTTTGTCTCCTGCTTCGCTTCAAGCCCAATGGGAAAGCAACCAATTGAAATGGCCAAAAGTCGAAAGGCATAAAGCAAAAGCCAATACTAGTATTTTAGGCTGGTGCTTAAAATATGATGCAAAAGAACGGATTAAAGAAAATATATTTAATTTAAAAAATTAATTTAATAGCGACGAATTGAAATTGACTTAAATTACTTACCGGTTAAAAAAAATAATCCACAGATTTCGGATCAACAGATATTTAAATTATTTGAATACATCAATCACTCCAAGCTAAATACTTATAGGATCACCTTAACAATAACGAATTCAATCACATATAAAGCGCCGAGTCCAAGCCACAAAGCCGTGGTCACGACTTTCGCTAGCTGACGGTGCAGGTCACGGTTCAAGTGTCGTATGCGTAATATTTTATATTTTCGATTGCGCTGGTTTTTTGGTTCGGTTTCGACTTTTACAGCTCATTATGATAATTTCGCGGCCACGCCGAGACATTTTCTGTGCTGGCAATTAAAAATCTGCCATTATGCCGGCAAGTAGCAATCTCACATGCATATATATCTTATATATATGTACATATTATATATATTTTTGTCGCGGCTTGCAACTTTTTAATGCAATTTTAATTTACGTACACATTGTCATATAACTCAAAAGAGACATGCAACGATAAACAAGCGATAAAAGATTATTTTAAAATTTAATTAAAACAGCTGCAGCGACAAGAAGAACAACAACAATTTCGCTGCTGTTGACGAGACGTAAACAACGTTGTCGATGTATACGTCAACTCTATTAAAATGTTGCTTGATCAACGAGACAACAACCAAGGTTGCTAGTTGTAGCTGATGATGTTGTTCGTCTACCATGGATGCCTTTTAGATGTCTGCCCCGCCACGTGCCTTGTTTAAACACACGTAGACAGGCGCATAATTAAGAAATTCCTTTCGCTTTGAGGTGTTCAAAATGTCAGCCTTCGTAGTGATTCTTGGCAGCTGATCTGACTGACACAGGCTTTGAACTGTTAAAGATTCTCACGGCTGTTAGTGAACCTATGTTCTTAGGAAAATTATAGTGCAATGTCAGTTTAAGTGAAACTTCAAGGAAACTATAACTAAATATATATCTTTAGTCTACTCTGATAATTATCAGAATTGATTATATTCAGTTGCATTTATACAAAACACAATCCAGTTTTAGATTCAGATTCAAACCTTCAATCCTTAAGATTTCAGAATCAGCCTCCGGCCCTTACATGATTACAAGCCAGGCTAATTCAAAAATCTCCTGCTCAAGTCCTTTCTGTTCTGCAAAGTGGACATTCCCTCTCGCTCTCTTTCTTTCGAATGTAACTTTCCAGCACTTGATGCCCAAAACAACTTTTTGAAAATTTGCACCGCAACCGCTTGACAGCAAATTGTTTGGGTACTTTTCCAGTTGAATTTCACATATATTTGGTAGCATCACAAAACGCTGCAGTTGCCAGTTGCTCAAATTTGGATACCCAATCCATATTTCCGTTCGATAGCTCAATGCCACAAGCAGGGCGGGGATGGCAGACGGATGCCAGGAAGGAACTTCTGAGCAATAAGTAAGCGAAACTTTTTACTTATGTTTTGCGCAAACAAATGTGCATGAGGGCGAGAGCTGCAGGTAGCTAAAGTTGCCCAAAGCAAATTCATTTGCAACATTGCACGGCTAGAGGGGGCAGGAAACAGAAGGTAGTGGGCGTGTGCCAACATAACCATGATATAATTTCTCATTTCGACTGTCTTTGACGTGGCAGGCAACCAATTAAATGGGTGCTATAAGTCAGGCAATCAAAGACGACAGACGTCGCCTGAATGCGTAGGAGGCCATGGCAAGGGCAATTAAATGAAATTGCAAATGCAAACAAAAACAATAATGCCAACTTATTTATCTATCGAAGTTGACGAACTTTGGATACTCTTGTAAGGAATCATTTATTAACTGTATAATTATATTTTTGTTGCTAAAAATCTAAGTTTATTTATATCCGTTGCTGACCTACTGTAGTAGGAGTCGGGGGCACTCTATAATATTCTTGGAAAAAAATGTATAATTAATGCTTTCCCACCTGTTCTCGTCGATTTCTCTATTTGGGCTCACATTCTCTCATTAGCTGCCGTTGCTGCGAGTGACAGTTGCTGGCTGCGCGTTGCAATCAATTTAATTAATTTTTAATGTCATTTACTGCAATTTCAATTCAATTTGAAAACACACTCGCACCCATACACACACACACACACACCTGAAAACCCATTAAATTGTCGCCTTGGCAAATTGAGAATTACGACGGCCGCCATTTCCGTTGACTTGGCTCAAACTCGACTCGAGTCGACTCCAAGCTCAAGACAAAAGCCAAAGTGCCATAAAAGCTGCCAGCCAAGCTATATAAATGTGGCAACAAAGTAAACTGTGTCAACTTTGGGTGTTGTCCGTGGGTGTTGTTCGAGGGGCGCTTGGGGTCTACGCCACAAAATGTCGCTGGCCAAGTAAAGTAATTTCTTAACGCTGCGCTGCGCTGCGCAGCAAGGACGACAATTTTGCAATCGCCATTTTGTTGACTAAGAAATATCGAAGCCATCTTGAAGTGCGAATATGCTGCCATGTCACAAGCACACAAACACACACCCATATACACACGCACAGGATGTATACACTCACGCCACTCGCAGTGCCGGGTTGTTAGAACCGCAGTGTTGGTTTTAGCCTCGCCTTCTGCGTTTGCTTGGCCTGCGGTTTTTGCTTGTAGTAGCAGCGGTCTGCGGACATAGCTACCAAGTTATCAACTACCAGCTCCTAGCTGCCAGCTCCGAACTCCCAGTTGCCAGTTGGCAGCACCTACTCTGCCACCACTCGAGCTTGGTCTTAGCCGCCTTAGCCGCCACCCACTGCCAATGGCATACATTTCCTTAGTTTCCTCTTGCCGTTGTTGATGTTGCTTTTGCTTCCGCCATGCGCATGTCCTTTTGGTTACAAATTAAACTTCCGTATTTGTTTAGAAATCCATTTGTTAAATTACTTTGCAGCTCGCACACAACTTTTCCCTTTCATTTTTATTATTATTATTATTTTTTGTTGCTCCAGCAAATATGAAAAATGAATTGCACTTGACTGTACTGCACTGACAGCCCACACTCGCTGTTAAGTGTTGGGCCCACGCCCATTTCAACGCCCCTGAATATAAGCCGATTTCTTCAACTATTTGCCAAACAACAATAATTTATTGCTAGCCATAATGCTAAAATGCATTTGATAACTGGATGCAATGCTTTTCAACAAAAGCCTAGCAATTTATTTTCATGGCTCTTTCGGTTTCAGTGTGTAAAAATTGAAATATTTTCATTTGACCGAATGAAAAAGTTATAAAGCACAATTGTAAATAACAAATAGTATACAAATAAACAAAGCGTTTCCGAATAAAACAACGCAACAAATATGCATCGAACGCGTGTTTAGGCATCGATAGGCAGTGTCAACTGTATGCGTTGGGCAAACGATTAAGGGTATAGGGTAAAGTGCTCAAATTGGACATATGGACATAATCGATAAACCGCGAACTACGACTGCAAAAGTTATATATGTTTTCGCACTTGTAGTAAAGCCTGAGTTTGGATTGATGATTAGGAAGCACTAAAAGTTTTTAATGAAAAAGCTATCATATATTCATTTTTCAATAGAAAAAGACTAACATGTTTGAGGTTGAACTTTGACCCCTGATCTGCTAATGCCTATTGCATTCTATGCCACTGCAATGCATTTTCTATGACACTGCTTTTTAGTGAAATAGACAAATGCGATTTAACGCACTGTAGACCGACGCAGAGACAAACAAATATGCAGCCGTTTCTATTGTCTCTGGTGCGAAGGGGTTTTATTTTTCAAAACGGTTACAACAAATGTCCAAACATTGACACCAGCACATGAGAAGTTTTCTATGCTGGGGCCATGGGACTTGAAGCGCTTTGACCTCTCTCAGTTTTCTGTATGTATGTGTGTATATTTCGTGTGTTGCTTGGCATTTTATTTAGAAATAAATACCATTATTACTCAGTATATATGTTCGTCGCACTCTCCATCTCTTCTATTTTTTATTATTTTGTAACGTATTTTTCTAAAATACCCCAAACATTTGTTGGCCGTCAGCACATGACGGTGTCCCATTGTGAATGTGAATGCGAATTTGTGTGCGTATGTGTCTGCTACTGTGTGTGTGTGTGTGCTTTAGGACCTCCCTTGGCGTTGCCGTTGTCAGCCGTAGAAGCATTGGGGTAACGACGGTGGCTTCATCAAATTCACTTGTCTGCACAACGGTATTATTGATGAAAATTATATGTTTGTGTTTGTATCATGGCCGCCATAGACCAGCGACTAACGACCAATGGACAAAAAAACTATGATCTTTGCCAGTGCCTGCAACTGCTATGATTGTTCTCTGTATAGTAACAAATATATATATATATATATATTTTGTTTTTCTTGGTTTTATTTTTTTGGGTTTTATGTTTCATATTTCTTCGTATGTTTGCTCTTTTGGCACGTGACTAGCGTGAGATTTGTAAAATTTTGTGTTTGGTAGGCATAACGAGTTGCATACATAAAATAAAATATAGAAAAAACTCTGCATTTTATTTCAAATATTAAATTGTATTTAATATGTTTGCAGCTGTATAAAGTGTGATAAATTTATTAAGGAAAAATAAAAGCCCATTTTACTGGCTACTTTTTAACTCTTTTGAAAGATAGAAAAACATAAAAAATAAAAATTTGTAAACCTTAATCTTAGCCGCTTTCTACTCAAGCTTAAATGTTTTATTTATAAATTCGGAGAACTTTGGGCACATGGCCAAATTTACAAATTTAATTGGAACATAAACATCCACAATTTTTAGCAAACAAAAGGTTTTCGTTGAAAATCTCTAACTTTTTACCTCAAATTTTATTGAAGTAGACTTAACAACTCACAGTTTTCTGTGGTAAAGTGCGGTGCCATCTCTGGCTTTTATACCGAATTTAAATAGATAAATAACTGTTTTTGCATTTGCAGTTGCTATGTGAAATATTCTCTTGGGAAAAGCAAATAATAAACAGGCGCTGGCTGACGGCGGTAGAAATTCAAAATTAATATTTCGATAAAACGCATTCAACGAACGAAAAAACAGCCACAAAGCCGAGATGTATCTGCATCTGTAGCAGTAGCAGCAGCTGCATTCGATATTTATAAGAGGCATCTGCAGTTGTATGTGTGAGTTGTCATGTTATTGGCAGCACTTTGATGGCCCCAGGTGATTGTCACCAACATATTGGAGACGAATGTGATATGCTTGTCAAGGTAACTTCTATTTGGGTATATGCTTGTCCTTCTGTCTGACAGTCTTTCTATTTGGTATTTGCATTGATTGCTTTGCGCAAAATTTTAATAAAATGCATGCATGCTTGCACAAACAAAAGCAATGCCTTTTGGCCAAATGATGAAATGCCAGACAGCATATTTGCTCTCAACAAATATTTGCAAAGCAATTTTATGAGCTTTCTAATTAAAGTCACGCAACAATTTAAAGATGCAGCATCAACAATGATGTGCTGCATTAAGTTTAGTTTTGTTTTTTGTCTTTTATATGCCGAACATGTCCCAAGTAGATTAATCTATTATCGATAAGTGCAAGCGTCGAGAATTTATAACCGTAAAAAAGCAGCCTGCGGGCGAGCAAATCGAAATCGCAGACTAAAGCCCAGAGATGACCAGACCAGGGCAGGCCAGATCCAACATACGACCTCCAGACTGCACTTAAGTGCTTGAAAATTGTTTTCGATATTATTTGGCTGCGCTTTTTTACTCACTCTTCCTTTCTTTCTGCCCTCCTATGTCCTGTGTGTGTGTCCTGTGCTGTGCTGCCTTTCAACACATTTGGCCATTTGGCCGTTTGGCCGTTTACTTGGCCGTTGGCATTTGTCTTGCCTGTCTGGCCAATGTCCAGAAAAAACCATTTGTTGCTCTGCCGCCGTCGCCGTCGCTGCCAACGTTGAGCTCAGCTGCACTGAATTTAATTTATTTGAACGGACAGAGAGTTGTTTAGCCTTATTGGTTGGGGCGGTTTACAGCGAGCAACGGGTTTGGTTTTGTGTGTTTGTGTGTGTGTGTCAGCTTTAAGTGTTATTTATGTTGATATTTTTGACTTTGGTTTACTTTGCAGTGCATTAGCTGCGGATTTTGTCAACGTTGTTCACTGTAATTAGGCAGCTTTTGGGCTGTAAATCTCATTGTGAACAGTTTATTGGCCAGCTCGCGCATTAGATTGATGACAAAAGCGCCTGTGTGTATTTAATCTCTGTGCTCGAATCATTTTGATGCATTGTGTGGGTGAAAGTATCTTTGTTCGCAGCTGTTGCCATTAGATAGCCAATAATAATTATAGTGTGGCTTGCCAGCTTAAGCGACAGATATTGACTACTTTATTAATGCTGGTATTTAATTATAAAAGTTATTGTTATTGCTTATAAAAGCACTGACAGAAATAAATATTAAAGTTATTTCTTTGTACAACTTACTAATGATATTTAAAAACTTTATGCCGAAAACAGTTTTCTGGACCTTTTTCCTTACAACTGTAACTAATGCTCTGCATTTTAAATATGACAACAATTACAGTTGTACAATTTGTCCGCTTTTGGCACTGCTGCTGCTGCATCCGACCAAACCAAACCAAGCAACCTACCAAGCTCTTAACCATTTACCACACTTACACACACATGTATACACACATGCAGTCCAACAAGCAATTTGTCAGTTTATCGATTTCTACCAAACATTTGTGCCAGACACTCAACTGTATTAAATGCTAAAAAACAGCAACAACCAAAAAAAAAAAAAAATAGCAAAATAGAGCCAAAGTGAAAAACCTTACACACAATGAAAAGCTGGTAGTAACATAAGAGGAGTTTGGGGCTGGTGGAGCGGGCAATGGCATATGCTAAAAAGCGTGCAATACGAAAAATCGCATTGAGTGAGCGAAAAAAAAATTGAAAAAAAGAAAACCATAAAAATAGAAAGAAAGAGAAAAAAGATGGAAAAAATAAAGAGATTGAGGCAACGGCACACGGCAACCAATATACGTACATGAAATGGGTATTTCAAAGAGAAAAATCGAAAACTGAAAAATAATTTTCAAACATAGAGCGAGCGAGCAAAACAGAGACAGAGATAGAGGGACACTGGGCATGAGTTGGTGGTAAAAGCGAACAGGGAGGGAGGTAACAACAGTCACATATGCAGGCAGCTGCACATATACACACATCAGAACACCATAAATAATGGTTGCATGATTTATCGATAACAAGCGCAATTTACAGTCGCAACAACAACAACAACAAAAACAATGCGACAAAATGGCGTGCAAGGCGGGCAGCAGAATCGTTACAACTGCAATGAATTTGCTCGCGACAGAAATGAAATAAAATGAAGAAGCATAACAAATAAGAATACCCACTTATCAATGATGCCTAAACGGGCAGATACCCTGTAAAATGTGTTTACATTTTGTGTATGCCAATTATAAATGTAAAGTTTTCTATATTTCCCATATAACTCAGTTGTATATATTCAGATTTAATTTAATTTAGGAAAGCTATATAAAATAAAACTTATATGTTTAACTCCTCTTTTCACAAATTCTGAGGGTATAATAAAATGATCGAAAAAAGAAATCAAACAGAAAACAAATAAAAAATTGCATTGTCATTTTTTGTTGCTTTTGTTTGCCTGACAATTTTTCTAACTATAGGTAAAAAAGAGAAAGAGAAAAGGCTGAAGGGCGCAAGAGCGAGAAAGTTGGAAGGAAGATGGTCATAAAATTTGCATGCAAGCAAAACTCGCATAAAATTTTATTGAAAGCGCATTAAAGTCAAAGACAAGAAAAGCAGCCAAAGCCGGCAAAGCTGCCAAAGAACTTTATTAGCAAACGGGGAACCATTGAGGCAAGCACCGACTCGTAGTTCGCGCAGCTCTCGCTGTTGTTGGGCAAACGCAGTTAGTCTCAAGTCAGTCAGCTGCCATTGCCGTAAAAATGGAGCGCATAAAAATGTCAAAGCATAAAAATGTGCGGTATTGACTGCCCAAAAGCAGAAGTGGCGCTGCAAGTAAACTCTGAAGGTGTTCGCCTGGTCTAAGTGAAATGGCAGCTGGGGGGCACTAACCAGCGAGAGGGTGGCGGGTGGAGCAAAGTGAAGCTGCGTTGCGCCGAGCATCAAAGCATCAGGCACCGCAGTCCGTGTCAGCAAAACAAACAACAAACAAAGCGCGCAATTTTCACGCCGCGACGCTGGCAAAGCTAGCAAACAGCTGAGGTCGTTGCCGAGGCGAATGGCTACAGAATGAAGCTGAGTGACGCGAGGGTGGGCCCAAGGGTTGGGGTGGGGTGCAACTTAGAAGTTGGAGTTTAACAGCTGCTGCAATGCATTTTTGATGACACTACACGCGGTAGTGCGGCCAGCAAGCGAGTCCTTAACACGTCAGAACAAATTCCTATTACCATTTGAGTGAATTACGATCCTGAACGCAGTGTCTGTCATGCTATCTTGTTATTGCTCGGAAAATTTATTTATTAAATAGTACATTTATTATAAATTTTTTGTTGTTTGATAATATTAATCAGCGTCCATTTAGATCGTCCATATCGATCAGCCCTTTGGCCACTGAATGAACCCATTTTAAATTTTTAATTAAAATGCCAAAAAGCAATTGCTGTCCGCCCACCTACTACCTACTTGCACCAGCCGGGCATTTGCATAAAAAATCAGCAAAGTCGAGAGAGTTTTGCACTCCCGCTCTATATATTACTGTCTCTCTCGCCCGCGGCCTATTTGGCTCGCTGTCCTCTTCTCTTGACGTTGCAGAAATCAAATGAAATTAAAATCACAAAAAAATATGACGTACGGTGAATGAAAATTTTCAACATCGTCATTTGTGACGCCGCTGCCGCTGCTGCCGCGCAGAGAAATCGTTAAAAACAATAAAAAATTTGGAGCAAGTGCCACGCGACTCGACTGCTGTAAAAACCGCAGCAGCCATGGAGAATTGTACAAGCGACAGAGTGTAGAAGAGTCAAAAAGCGAGTGAGAGAGAGGGGTAGCACTTACACAAGCTCACACACAAAGAGGAAGAGAAATAAGAATTTCAAATAAATCCGATTAAATGGAAATTTATTGTCATCCAGTGGCGAACGGCACTTACGACTTCAGTGGGGCGTGCTCATCGACTGGTCTGCTAGTTCCCCGGACTCTCAGCGCTCCCTGTTCTCCATAGTCCTTTTTTTCACCATTACCCCGGCTGTGATTCGACTTCAACACTTCAATATGCTAGCTGCCTGCCTGCCTGCCTGGCCGCCTCTGGCATACAACATTCATTTTATTTTGTGTTGGTCTTCCCGTTCAGGCCCGTACCGTCCGCCGTTTCCCCCCTCTGTTACTCGTGCCGTTGCATGTGTTCATGTTCTCCCTGCTGGTCGCTAAAAGCCAGTAATGTCCTTTCGCCACACTCGACTGCATTTTTCTTTAACACTTCAATATACTCGTCCTTCTGGTTGTACCCAAAAAAAAGGAGAGAAATTTAAAAAAAAGTGTCCATTCACAGCTTTACAGAACGCTCCACATCAACGAAACTGCAGCCCACTGTTCGCATCCGAAATCCGGGCCAATAGTCGTTGCCAATATCCTCTGAAATGCTCCCCATCCATTGACTCATGTCTAGTTTTGTGGTTGCCAGCGACAACTGCTTTTTGGTCTGAGCTTTGCGGCCCTTGAATATTCAAGGAATTAAGTAGTCTAAATACAAAAAGGAAAGAAGTTAAGCCCGTCGCAAAGGCTCACACACAAAAAAAAACAGCTTAAAAATATTTGTAAATTAATGCACTGCTGCTAGCGGTTGGCAGCTGGTGTTAGTGGTCAGATAATTGTGGTAAAATGTGTGCAGCTGAAATAGGAAAACCCATTGAATGCTCTAATATACTCTTGTGACGCAAGGTTTAACATGTGGAAGCGGTATATGTAAAATTATATAAATTTATTTTACAGCTTTCATTACAAAAGCCTTTATCAATCGCTTTCTTTCTTTCTCATATTTAATCAAATTTGCTTCAACTTGATTTTTTAAATAACATTAAAACTTAACATTAAATAAATGAGTATTTGTAAAATGTGGATAGAATTTAATGTAGAAAATAGAAATTTATATTTTTCTTGTTTTTTTTTATACTTTCAGGTAAGTGGCCTGCAATTTGCCAATGAACTCTTATTTAATTCAGTAAGTAGACAACGCAACAACAACAAACAATCGAGTGCCCCATCCCTTTGGTCAATTACAAAACCATTAACAGCAGCTATTAACAGCATGCAACTTGGGCAACAACAGCAGCTAATGCTAACCTCGACCGTCTGTGATCCATCAAATTTGCAAATGAAAACCAAGTAAGAATTCAGAGCTATCGACTTGCTGATACCCTGGTCAAAAGTAGCCTCAAATTTCACTACTTTCGACTGGAGTAAAAAAGCATATCTTTGACCAAAGTAGTCTCTATTATATCTACCTTTTACATAAATAATTTGTATAGTTGTAGGGTACATTGAGTGCTGTGAATAAAAAATATGGCTTGTATATATAATCAACTTGAGTTGCATGTCAGGCTAAAGACAAATGATAAAAGACGCCGCGCTGCGTTGCAATGAGCTGAAACTTGGGACTGGCTGCAACAAGGACAACAAGGACAACGACAAGTATGTCAACGCGTTGTCCATGAAAGTTAGTTGCGGCTCTAATTTTTTTTTTTATTTTTTTTGTTATTTATTCTATCCGTTATTTTTTTCAGAGTGGTTGCACATTTTTGCTTTTAGATTAATTAAAATTGTGCTGTTGACGTTAGCTGTTTGCTGTTTGCATTAATTGCCCAGTTGTCCATTCATTTGGCAAATGATGCAGCTGGCAAAGTTTTTAATTAAAATATAATGTAACATTTGATCGGTGCGAACATGCATGCATACATATTTTATGCCCAGCAAACAGCAAACCGAGTCAGCAACTGAAAACCTATCAACTTGATGGACACACTGGACACGGCTCTACACAGTAATTAAGTCTAATCAGAATTTCCAACAAGCAAAAATCATGCGTGTCCAGTACACAAGGCAACCAGGCGGTGGGGTAGGGGGGCTGTGGGGGATGGGCATGCGTACAGGCAGCCAGGCATCCCAGGGGCCATACAGGATATCAGATCCTCCCTCTCTATCGCTCTCGCTCATTTGTTCTACTTTGCTCTGGTCTGTTCGGCTTGGTAACATGAGCTTCATTAGTGTATGCAATAATGGCAAACATTTTTTGCCTGCCAGGCCTGAACGACGACTACGACGACGTCGATGATGGCGGAGAACTGGCTGACATGGGCATCACGACGTATGCGTAACAAACTGCCGAGCATCACCCGTTAGTACTCTGCCACAGGACAACTGAATGCATGTGTGTGCGAGTGTGTGAAAGTGTGTGTGTGTGGCTGTTATTTGATAGCAAAATAGTCGCTTCCAGCGAACAGAGCTGCATTGAGCTGCATGACATGAAAATGCAACTGCAGCTGCATCTGCAACGTAGCCCAAGCTCGTGATTTGAATTTCGAATTTGAATTTGAATTACGATATATGAAGTTTGCCTGTCATGGGTTTTTAATTATTTTGTTTGGTTTTCGTAGCCATTGTTCAAATGCGTCATCTGTGTGTGTGCGTTGTGTGTGCTTGTATGGGTTTGTAATGCGCACATAATTGATATCCTGGCAACTGTGGACTATGAAGGCAATGCACGTGTCCGACGAACTCAGCCACTGTTGTATTATCATCCGCACAAAGCGGGATTTTGATATTATTTGTTCGAATTTCTTGCTTCTTTTGCTCACATTCAACTTTTGTTTGTTAAATTGTGATTTTGATCAAAAATAGTTTGAAGTTTCATAATCGCATGTGTAGGCAATAATTTTGTAAATTGAATGTTATATCTGGGTGGTATAAAAAGTACTGAAAAGAATTAAAAACAAGTAAGAACGTTGCAGTCGGGCGTTATCGACTGCGTTATACTCGTTCACATTCTTAATTATTGCTATTATTTTAAAAAATTTCGGTATTTGAGAGTAAGGGTGGAGGTGGGGGTGTGAGTGTGAGTGGGGGTGGCGGTGGCGGTGGGGGAAGGTGGGTGTTTGAGTGGGGATGGGGGCTTGTCGCCGAAATTTTGTGCCGATCTTTAAAGGCAATGGCCAGTTATCTATCCTCTAAATTTGGTAACTCTAGCTTAAAAACTGTGGGAGATATAGGCATTTGCGGCGGGGCGGGGGCGCTGGGGGCGCTCTAGTGGTCGTAGCCGGGGTATCAAGGTCTCATTTTTTAGGGGAGGTCATCAGCTATCTACATACCATTTTGGTGGTTCTATCTTAAAAACTGTGCGAAATATACAC
>SCDY01000674.1:0-50400 GCA_004143825.1 Drosophila micromelanica | reverse complement strand
AAAAGTGATTCTGAGGGGGTCAAATTTTTGGTCAAAAATCATGCCAAAATTAACAAAAATTTTGACATGTAAAGCTATCCGACCCATAGCTTCCATACTGTAAACTGTCATAACTTTGCCAAAAACGGACCGATTTTTATGTTTGATGGCATTTTGATCATGATTTGTCCTGTAAACTGATTCTGCATTAAAAATATTTGAATATTTAAAAATAATTTTTTTTTAATATTTTGGTAAAAATATCATGTACTCCCCCCTTGTGAATTTAAAAAAAATTTTTTTTTTCAAAATTTAGAATTGCGAATTTTTCTTTTTAATCGATTGTGGGTGTCATAATTTGTATAAAAAACAACATTAAAAGTGATTCTGAGGGGGNATTGTGGGTGTCATAATTTGTATAAAAAACAACATTAAAAGTGATTCTGAGGGGGTCAAATTTTTGGTCAAAAATCATGCCAAAATTAACAAAAATTTTGATATGTAAAGCTCTCGGATCCATGTCTCCCATGTCAAAAGTTAACCGATTTTCCTGTTTGAGGGCATTTTGGTTAAGGTTTATAGATTATTTCTGTTATAAAGAAATATGCATTTATTCATTCTTAATTTTTGTTCAACAATGTCAATTTACAATCCGGATTGCAAGTTAAAAATATAAACGGCGGCTCTGTTTTGAATTAGAATTAAATTGTTGAATAAAGTTGGTGACTGCTTTATTTCGCTTGCTTGCAAGAAAGCAGTTAACAAAAGCAGTGCAGTTGGGTAGCACTGCTTGTTGCACCTAGAAGTAATTCTAAAATAAATCGAAGCAGTTAAATTCAAATCAAGTATTTGTGTTACAAATTTGCTGAATTGTTTCTTTGATTTTGTTCCTAGACTAATGAATGTTAAGCTTATCATATGCGTTGCATGAGTCATTGAATGCAATTAAATGAAATATCTTTAATACGAAATCAACCCAAAAGCATTTCGATTAATTAGATTTCCCTGCCACACTTCTTTCGTTATTCTATATATATTACACTTTCGAGCGTATGTCATTTGACCAGCCCTTACAATCTGATCGTAAAGGTAAAGGCAGCAAACGTTTTGTTGAAATTACATAGCCTTAACTTATTGTTTTGCTTATTCATTAACACTGAGACGAACTGAGGGCTCTCATTGAGCAATGACTCGCCTGTCAACGATGACATTTGACTTTACTAAGGCTAAGGCGGAGTCGGAATCAGAGTCGGAGTTGAAGTCGTCTGATGGGGGTGGGTGATAATTGGTGTGCGCGTGTGTCGTCGTTTGCTTCTGGTGTCCTTTTGTTTGTACCCCTTTGTATATGCTATATGGCTGCCTAATAAGATCACAGGAATGGGCCGAGACGGGTCTGTTTGGTATTGAGCAAACATCAATAAGTGCCATGACGTTTGACATTTGCAGAGAGGTCTCAGCTTTGTTCCCTTCTCCGTTCGCTTTGTTGTTGTTGTTGGCATTTAAAAGGTTAATGATGCCCACTCGAGCGGCCACACAGGCGACGGCTGGCGTCGTCTGGTGAGGATGACAACAACGACGACGACGACGACGATATTGATAATCTTCGACTGCAATTTCCACAACGTTTTGTGTTCGATCATTTGCACTGATAGGTAGTCGGGGCTACCTTTCTGCGAAAGGACCAGAAATTGTGTCCCACTGTGTTTGTTGTCAAACAAATCATTTACAGATCTTTCTGGCGTACACACGCGTAGGTGTGAGCTGCAAATTTCCAAAGAAAACCAAATACTCGTTTCCAATTGAAGTCGCACTCGAGTTTTGATTAATTTATTGCCCTACCGGGTACAAGCCAATGTAGTGTGTGTGCGTGGCCAGGCAAAGGTGAAATAAACCATCTAGGTAACGGTTTAGACTCTAAAAACTATTCTGGATAGCAAGATTCTGCGGGCTGTTACGTTTTTTATGAGTTATTCTTATGGCTCAATGGCGCCAAAGCAAATAAATAAAAATGTACCAATTTGGAAGTTAATGCCATAAAAGTATCTCAAACTAACCGTAGAAAGGTGTATAAAACAAATTTCTTTTTTTTAATGGATTAAAATAGATATGGCAAAAATCTTATAATTTTTTAACATATATTTTAAAAATTTATTTGTTTTTATTTATCAATGATTTTTAATACAAAGTTCATGCTTAAGAAAAAAGAACGCAGCCGTATTTAATTTTATTCGGAATGCATTCAACAACAACAGTAAAAAAATCTCAGTTTGCCAAATGAACTTTGTCCTTTTTGTTGTTGCCTTTCAATTTAGCCAGCAGCTTCTTTTTCTCGGTTTTGGTGCTTCTCTAGAAGCAGGGTCCGCTCGACTCAATTATGAGAACTAGCTCTGGATTCTAAACTGGGACCTGCCGCAAACATTCGCATCAATTATGCATACGCCAACGCATTCGGTATTTGGCACACAGATGCAGCTCCAAGACAGCGAGAGGGAAAGAGATGGAGAGAGAAGCAAATAGCAACAATGGCCGGCAGCAAGGACTGGTCCTTGTGCATCCTTTTTGCTGGCTAAGCCACAAGTTTACCGCATGGCAAATTCGACGAATTTCCTGCGGTTTTGAAGCATTTCGACTGGTTGGTTGGTTGGTTGGTTCAGTTGCAACTTTGATTGTCGGCGAAGGGGGGTTTCGGTTGCCCGACCGCAACAGCATTGGTCAAATTCAATTTATTGTAAATGGCAAAGGATTTGTTGGGCTCAGGATTTGTGCATTGAAATCGTTTGCAGCTGTGCGAGCAGCTTTGCCGGGGCCTAATTTTGGAAACAGTTGTCTTCGAGACGGGGACTCGTTAACATGGCACATCCGCATGTCAAAAATGTCGCACAAAAATCAAAAATGTTGTCAGAATGGTGGGGGGAGAGAGTCAAACAGACGGACCGACAGATAGACAGACAGAACGTACCAGGAACCCGACGTGTTCGAGGCCCTCGGCCCAGACCCAGACCCAAGCTCCACAGCGCACACAAAACGAGCGAACCAAACTCAATAGCAAATTAGCAATTCCGATGCGGCCATTTATATTGTTTATTCTTATTGTTGTAGCTGTAGTTGTTGCTGTTGCTTTTGCTGTTACTGTTGCGGTTGACGAACAGACGATCGCGTTTTTATTTTTATTTCATTTTGTATTTGGATGGTTTTTTTATTTTTTTTTTGTTTCTTATTTTTTGTTTTGTTTTGTGCACAACGCTTCAAAAAATAAAAAAAACGCAGTTTTTTTAAGTTATTCCGCTCTGTAGTTTGAAACGATCGACGTTCTCTGTTATCAAGTCCCGACCCGAACCTGTGGCCGATCCGGAGCCCGAGTCCGATGCAAATTAGCACTAGAGTCAGGGAGCAGCTGGGGTATTACAATGTCTAATGTCTTGCCAAGTGACGTTCTGACTCGCTGACTGACAGACTGATTGACTGAGTGAGTACCTCACACATTTGTCAGGCCCCCAAAAGCAGTTAAAGAGCCATTTATTTGGCGAATGTTGGTAATCAATAATACCAGAAATATTTCAGTCATGCAAACTGTCCCAAAACAAACCCACAAAGTTTGCGTGCTTTGCATTTCTTATATATATGGCCCGTCATTAAAAGTCAACCAAAAATTTGTTATATATATTATAATTTGGGTGTGCTTATTTATTGTGAACATTTGTGAAAAGTCGCCGAGTCCCCGACGAGATTCCCATGTCAAAGAGGGTGCTGGGCTCGAAGCACCGTTAGGCGCCAGCACCTGTGTGAGTACCGTGGTACCGTTCTGGGATAAGCATCTCTGGTAGTCGACACTTTCACTCTCAACTCTCCCCTGTGCTAGCTAGGCAACTGTTTCCAAGAACTTAAGAACTGTTTTACCTGCAACACGTGCAATTCTTGCCACACAATGCTGCACTTGTCTCGTTTTCCATTTTCCGGGAACGGTTTTACGGCTGTAAAAGATATTGTATTGGCTGATCGTAATCGATCTTGTTCGTAGTCTTTGTTTCTGTCTTTGTTTTTGCTCATAACTCAATTAGCCAGAAAATTGTTTGGACCAACTACGTGGGCTGCCAGGTCATCGAAGTCTCTATTAGAGGGTGTTCCTAATAGTTTGACCACACCAACATCAACACCACCACAAGATAATGGCCAGGCGAGCACTTCCGTTTTAGCTGGAAGCAATGAAAATGTGTGGAAAGTGTTGTTCCTGCATGGAATTTACAGTGAACAAGTGTTAAGGATGTGCGTGACAATCATTATATGGGATATGAAGGTGTGTCACGTAGCGATCAGGGGCGTGGGTTCCAATAAGGACTATTTCATAAAATACGAAACGTGTGCTGATGGGAAAAAACTGTTTACAGTTACATATAAACAATACCTACAATTTGTCTTGCTTACTGTGATAACTTAAGCCATAAGGATAAGCGAAAGAATAAAAAAAAATGCAAACAATTGTCGACGGAAATTCGAAATCAATCAGGATAAGCATTGATCGACAATAATTTAAGAAAAGCAAACGTTCCAATTCTTAAAGAATAAAATAAATATTGTTAACGAAAACATAACGATCACTTACATAATTCAATAATTTTTGTTAAATAAATTGATATAACACGCTTAAGTGCATAATCGTACATAAGAATGCTTCAAATTCAAATAATTATTTGCTCATTAATATTTTTAAAATAAAATACAATTAAATTCCTCTTTTAATTTGTGTTAACAAAGTACTTTGACTCTCAATAACCTCTTAAGAATTTTAAATCGATACAAAATCAGATATTCTCTAACGCTCATTTAAATGAATTTAACGAGTTATTTTATCATTAATGTATTTAATAAAAACAGAATAAATTTTTTTAAATAATAAATATTTTTATAAAAAAAATATATATTTATAAATAAATAATGCAAGAAAACGCTTTTCCTTTTCTTCATTTTATGTTGTCATAAATAGTAGTTTTCCCAATTAATATCGTAACATAACCAATTTTATAGCTGCCCCCACTCTTTGGCCCTTTCTGCTGTTTTAGGTTTACGATGCCTACAAATTGATGTTTAATGATGCCCCCTTCTCATATATAGGTATATATCTGCTCATAATGCATATATGCGACGGAACGATCTCACTTCATCAAACTTTCAACAGGCATCTACTTAGTGTACAATCTTTTGTTTATTGTCAAACATATTGCATTCGGGATCTCAACAATCAAGCATATTCCAAGCAACATTTTTGTGGCCCCATAAAAACATAACTATGAAAGAAATTAAGTGGCCAGCCAGTCAGCCAATCAATGAATTGTTTTGACTTTTTGGGTGGCGCTGCGTGGGGTGTCTCCGGACTGGTTCACAATGTTTACAGCCTTTGCCTTTCTTTGGGGGTTTTTATTTGTCTCGCATCGTAATTTTTGAGTTTATTGATTGGGATTTTGGTTAAGGCGCTTGGATTTTGGCCAAAGCGCTTTTTAATTATACAAAACAAAAAAAACAATTTTTTGATTTTATAGCCACAATGAAAGCTGGTAGCGTGTGATGATTAAAATGGGAATTCTGGGAGCGATAGCTTCATAAAGTTAAGCCTTGAACATAGGGGGGAATAGGAAAATTTATGACATTTTTGCCGCAAACAAAAGACGCACAGGAAGTTGGCTAAAAAAACAGGCAGTCAAACATAAACATATATCAATGAAGTTGTCCTGCAAAGGCGACCGCTGGCTGGCTGGCTGGCTGGCTGGCCGTGTGTCCAGGATGCGCTTAAAAAGAAATCCCTTCCGTTCGCCGCTGGCCAAATGAGTTGAACTTCCGCTGCAGCGCGTGGCCGAGTTGTTTGATGCCACGCCCATAGCCCTAATGCAGTTGTCACGACAGACATAACTTTATAGATATAGATATAGATATGTGTATATATGTGCATGCACATATATCAGTATCTGGCAACAACTATGCTAATCGATGTCATGCCAAACGGGGCAAGAACCAGAGATGGCTATGGTCAGGGGGGTTGGGGGTTAGGCTGTCTAACCAAGGCGACGCCATTTGCAGTTTCACACTTTTTTCTGCCATGGCTCGGACCATTTTTTATGGTCAAGCGTGCCAAATTTGTAAAATGCGTCAGCGACAAGTGTAAAGTAGATTTCGTTGTTGTTGCTGCTGCCGCTGCTGCTGCTGCTGTTGTTGTTGCAAGGCTTGCATAATGCCTCACAGATGCCTTTTGGCGTCCACTCGCCCCTTTAGAAACTTTCCACAATTTGTGCAATAAATCAAATGAATTTCACTCAAAACAATCAAAGCTCAAGGCGAGCAGCCAATTATTAACAAATGCCTTAGCAGCAACTAGCAATAGCCACTAAAAATGACTGAATGCAGCAACAATCACAACAGCAGCGAATTAAACATATCAATAAAAGTCGGCACGCAAACAAGCGATTGACACGCAAAAACACATTTAAAATTGATTAGCCCGGTCAGTGGCGGTCCCCAATGGAATCCACCTCAAACATAGAAGATGTCTAGACGTACAAATGGCCCCGGTGTGACATTTGCCCCTGGGGCCACTATTTTTGGAGGCTCTGCAGAGCCTCCCTCTTCCCCTCTTCCCCTCTCTGCCACGCTCATTCTATCTTCATTTCTTGCTGCTGTTGCTGTTGTCGCGTGCTATGAACAACAATACAAATTTATTTTGGCCAACAATTTTGAACATTTGTTAAAAGAGAAATAACAAGTATATTGGTATATAATTATAAATACAACGAACGAACTTCTTATACTCTATATATATTTTATTATCTCTTTTTGAGTTTCTCGATAAGCGAATAAAATATATAATTTTTATTTGAATTTCAACTTTTATTTAAAAATCCAAGCTACAGTTGTCGAAGCTTGTAGCCAAGTCATGTTGCTTTGTGCATAGGGTATTTTAACATGGAAAACTTGAGCTTGTCTCTAACTGATAAGCAAAAATGTGTGTTGTTTCTTGCCGCAGGCATCAAACAAACAAAAACAAAAATATGTATAATAAAAAATGTATCTTATACAATATATAGAATGCCCGTCGTTAGTGGATGCTTCGATCGTTTTGGCTGGGTTTCACTCTCAGTTTCTTGGGCAAAAGGGGCATAATTATTGGGTCAGCATTGAGGGCTACGTGCGTCGTCATAACGGACGCGGCCCAAAACTAATTTCGGAGCCTGTCCCCTCTGCGGGCTATTTCCAGCAAAACGCTGAGCACCTTTTGCTTAAGCTTAAAGTTTATGTTGTTCGCTTCAGCTGCTGGTGCTTCTTCTTCTTCTTGTTCGTCATCTTTTGGTGCTGTGGCATCTTATGATTTATTAGTTTTGATCAATTTGATGGATATTTTTTGGCAAAGCGATCAATCGATCCAGGGGTTTGTACTGCAAGCAAGTAAGTCTCTCTTGCCTACCTTAAGGGCTTTCCAAAAATTGCTTAAACCAATTTTCACAAAAGCGCGCTTAATTAAACGGAATCTCCGACTGCCTGCCGTCTTGTCCAGCTCCAGCTCCAACTTCAACTTCACCGTCAGCCTGAGCTTGGCTTCAATGGTGGTCGTCGCCCCAGAGACACGATAAACGCGTACAATTGTTTGCACTTAAGATTTTTACACATGATTCAGTAGCCGGGGACCCGGCACTGGCCCAGCCAGACATTTACTGGCGATCCATGCGCTTTTGTGTCCTGGCAGTCATGTCTGCATATGTTGCACTGGCACTCAAATCACATCCACATCCACATCCACAGCCACAGCCACAGCTCGCAGTCAGTAGCGAGGGGTCCGCAGTTGTTGTTCTATCAGATGCAATATTTGCTAACGAATAAATTGGCATTTCACAAGTTGCCCTGACAGACGACTGCCAACTGACTGCCTCCTGGCTGACTCCCTGGCTGTGTAGCTCGCCTCGGAGCTGGCCAAACTGGTTGGGCTTGCTCTGGTCGCTGGTTGCTTGGCCTCAGCTTCAGCTTCCCTCTCTGCCTCCCCCCACCTCTGGCTGTCTCTGTTCCTGGGCAGCCAACATGCATTGCAATCATTTTTGCTGAATCTAAAATTGACGCATCGCGGCTATGACTTCGTCATTCTTCTGCTGCAGCAAACTCCGTTGCAAAAGCATCAACTACCGTGTTACGCGACCGCCTAACCGACCAACTGTCCAGGGCTAAAATGGCCAGCGCGTCGCGCATTTTTCGACGACATCTGAATCTGATTAGAGGCCCAGCTCAGCTCAGGCCGAGGCAAGTTGACGTTGACGTGCAGCCTCACAACAGCAACAAAACCGAACTGAACCGCAGGCAACTGCAATTCAAGGAACAGCCAATCTACCCCTCACTTTCAGGCCGCACACTGGTTTGCTTCCTCGATACAAAATTGTAAAAGATTTAAATGGATCACTAAGACTAACCAATCATACTAAGAAAAAAGTTTATCAAAAAAGAGCTTTGAAAGCACTTGAAAGCTTTTAGTGGGGATTAATAAACTAGTTGAATAATTTAAATAAAATAAAATTGAGTATAGGAATAAAAAAATACTTTTGTATTTGATTTAATTTACTGAATTTATTTATCATTTAAAAAAATATATGGAGTGAGTATTTAGGAAACTATTTAAAGAACTAAACTAGTTCCACTGTGCAACACGATGCCGTGTGGGGGCTGTGTAGTGTCGTCAAACCTTTTGACTTGGCTTATTCGCTTGTTTTACTCGGAACTGTTTCCCCGATTCGATATGCCCTAAACAATATTTTGTGGCATTTGGTTGCACATAAATTCAATGTCATTGTCATATGTTTTTTCGCCTTGAAGGAGTTTGTTTTCGTATTACGAAAAATTGTTTATAAAATCAAAATGCGCGCGCTGCTTTTGTTTTTGGCTATTCAGAACTGAGCCACGTTTTGCACATTGCATAAATTGAACTCAAATCTCTCTCTACGCTCCCCCTTTCCTTGTCTCACTCTCGCTGTGCCGTATCCTGTGCATAATCGTGTCCTTGTACAACAAAAGCAATTGCTACTGTTTGCCGCATTGGCTTCTTGGTCGTGGTCATCATGTGGCATATATCATGTCGTCGAGGCGCAGCACCAAACCCAGACGCTGCCACGCCCCCGCCTCGTCTACTGCTTTGGATGCTTTGGCTGCGCCTGCGCGCATTCGATTCGCTGGCTCGAGTCTCGAGCCGCCTGCGAAATTTACATAAAATTATGCAAAATCATGCAATGCGCTTAGTGTCTGTCCTCAACTATCTCTCTCCGCCGCCGCCGCCTCCTCTTGTCTGTCTTTTGTCTGCCTGAGTGCGCCCGTTTTATGAATGGAATCGCCGCCGGTTAAGGCTGCTGCTGCGGCAGGAGATGAGGACGATGAGGATGCCGAACGAGCGAGTTGGCCAGCCGTGGCTGCAACTTGTTGCCGCTGTTGTACATTAATGAAATTTGTTAGTATCACGACTTTTATGCCTGTTGCCTGCCAAGTTTGCTTTTGTTTGCCAGTTGATTGTTTTCTCTGTTTTGTTTTATATCTTCTCGATTTTCGATCTGTGCATTAAATTAAAATATTTATAATATGGATATTTTGCATAGATTTGCAGCGGCATATGCCTGACAAAAGCCGCATATATGAACTTTTATACTAAATGAAATATCAAATGGAGCTCATCTCTCTTTCGGCACTTTTGTTTTTGAGACGAAATAAAATAATAAAGTTATGGAGCTATGGATTTCAATAAGAAGCTGAGATCTAAATCTAAACAAAATGATTCTTAGCATAAATTAATTTACATATTTTTGTGTGAAAGTATTAAAACAGCTTAACAAAATTGTTCTTAGAAAACAATATGTTTAAACAAAAATATTTCAATATTGAATGTGTTTCCTTAATCTAAATCCAATAATTAAAAATGGCATATTTTTAAATTATATCATAGATATAAGGGTATACGATAAAGAATACATTGTGGCGAACAAGAAGCTAGTTTACATGCGATTTCAATATAGCATACTTTCTAGAGCCCATTATGAATATTTTTTAATTACTCAAAATTCAAATCCAGCTTACTTTTTTTACATCATAAATTTTTTGTGAAACATAAATATGTATAGATCTTCAAATATATTCTATAGAATGGTTGGGGCTTACAGCAACTGCAAGTAACTCAGAAGTACGCAGATATCATCTAGTTTTTTCGTACAGCTGCAACAATTGCCTCATCTTTCAAACCTTTGCCCCAACACATGCGTAGATGTTGTTGTTGTTGTCACATCTTCAGTGCTGTTCCTTGCAATCGGATCTACTGCTGTTGCCAACATACAAAAGCCATGTCAATCAAAGTTTTGTCACAACTCCGCGGGCCGAGACTGCGTTGAGGCTGAGTTGCAGTCGCAGCCGTCGCTTGACGCGTTTAATCGCAGTTTTTAACATATCGATCTGCGGTGGCGGGGAATGGCGAGGGTCCAACTGTGTAGCCACACTATGCAACATGAGAAAAAAAGGAGTCGCTCAAAAAGAAAATGAAATGAAAGAAAATCCCAAACTGGATAGCGTTTAGCCAAACGTTGATGCGTATCTGACTCGCTCTGGGGATGGGGATGTGGATTTGATGTGGATGTGGAAATGGATGCGTTTGGGTTGAGTCTTTGGGGTGTTGGATGGCAGCAGCAGCAGCGACGACTGCTTTTGGTTTAAATGCCGATGACTTTTGGGCTTATCGTTTAACACTCAACAACTACAACAACAACAACTGATCATAGGAGCATCTTTTGCTGCGATCATACTCACAGCTGCAAAGGGCTAGGCGGGGGCAACTTGGAGGCGGGGTGTCGTGTAATTTATGACAATATATGCAGCGTTAATGTCGCTGGTCGCATCGTTGATCGATGTCTGTCACTCGGGTCGCACCGTACGGATGCTGACTGTTTATATAAGTGTCAGTACCGCGATTGTTATCGGACCAGGAGCTGCCCGCTTACGACGACATATTTGGCACCGCCAGCGGACTCGACGAGCTGGTTTCAACTTTGATTATCGCCCGGCTGTTGCATTTTAATTGATTTCGGATGCGATTTGCATGATCTAGAGCGACGTTGCCTAAAGAGGCCAATCGAGCGCATGTTTTATGGATGTCAAAACAATTGCTACATATTCTAAGTGCGGATCGTGCATTGCGCAAGTTGTGCCCCGATCGTGGAGTATATCTATATCTGTGTGATTGTGTGTGTATATATTTAAGAATGCTTGGAAGTCTTTATGTGTGTATTGAATTCACTTGAAAACACTCAGTCAAGCCAAAATCAAAAACAAATGCCAAAATACTTTGAATAAATACTCTATACGGTGTTGATTCGAAACATTCCGATAGGTTTGTATATATAAACAAATCTGTAGCTGGGGAAATATAGAGATTTACTTAGTAAAAACTCAAGCTTACAAAATGTTTAACATATCACCTTTTTTATTTTGAAAGAAATTCATTTTAAAAATATATGTAAATTTACTACTAATGATTTTTTAATATGACTTAAATATATAATATTTGCACTGCTGTCAATCGTTTTGATTGTTGGTTAGTTTTTAGCCAAATCGAGTCTATAGCTTTCGGCATGATCTGGCCTTGGGCGTTACAAACATGATAAGTAAGCTATGGATATTGCGCTTGTGTCAAGGGTATATAAAATGTTGCTCATATAATTTATGCACTGGCCGTTTTGGCTGGCAGCGCAAATAAGGGCATGTCTGGCCAGTGGCCATCAGCTGCGATTGCAACCAGGACATGCTTGCCATGCATGCAGCAATGCGGCAGCTCTTGGCCTTCAATTAAACAGCAACACACGGCAGCAGCAGCAGCAACAACAACAACAGCGGCAGCAGCAACGTAAAATACAATAAATAACTGGACGGGCCAGCAAATGAAGAGATATAAACCAAGTCCCACTTCGTCTTTGCCAGCGTCCCTGCGCCCGTCCCTGTCTACCCCTCATCTGTGTCTCGCGCTTTGTCTGCGTACGCAAAACTTATGAGGAGGCCAGAAGAAAACCGTGGCCAGAAAACGCCCTAAAACGTACACCGATCGCTTTGTTGTTGCTGTTCTGGTTGTGGTTGTTGTTGTTGTTGTTATTGTTGTGGTTGCTGCGTTTTCGCACGCATCGCCAAACGGTGGCCCCTGCCAAAGGGGGTGTGGCCACGGGGGCTGGCAGGTGGACGGCGGATCGAGGTGATTGCTGGTGAAAAATTCCATTTGTGACAATGATAAAATAGTTTAACCTCGGTAAAAATCGCGTTTTGAATTTGAAATGCGATTTTTTTTTGGCGTTTCGTTTCAAAAATTTATTTGTTGTCGTTTACTGCTGCTGTTGCTGCTGACGCTGGGCCCGAATCCGGGCTACTGTTGTTTGGTTTACCCAGTGCTGCCTGTGGGCAACGCTGCTGGGCATTATTTGGTGACAGTTGCGAGACGTGGTCGTCTGTTGTTGTTGACGTCGTCGCAGTCGCCGTCAGCCCCAGCGTCGTCCCTTGTCTGTCAGTCGTTGTTGATGACATTTGTGGAGGCGTCAATGCAAGCCAGGCGACGCTGCCGAGCCGTTTAGTAGTGGCTAAAATAAATAACTGGCCAACAGAAGCAAAGTTAAAGCTTAAACATTTACAATATAAATGTTGAAAAACAATATAAATAAAATACGAAAAAAACTAAAATAAGTTAAGATAAACTTTTTCAATTATTTTTTATTTTTGTCAGCTTAATAACTATATTATTTTTTTATAATTTCCATATATATTTTTCTTTCTATATCAACCGCCACGAATAATTCGCTTTTTCCATTGCTTTTTGGCGTCGCTGTCTGTCGTTTGTCCGCCGCATTAAAACCAGTAGCCCCAGCGACAACAGAAGCAGCTAGCATGTCATATATTGAAAACATATTTTGACTACAAAATCAGGCGGCTATGCAAAATCTGTGTGTGTGTGCGGGTGTGCGTGTGTGTGCAATGACAATATAAATAAAATAATTGCCGACATAAATAAATTCAAAACTCTGGTCGCAAAAAACGCCGCTTGTGCGTGGTACACATTTTATGATATTTAGTCTTTTTTTAGCTGCTGTTGTTGTTGTTACTTTTATTGCTGTTGTTGTTGGCGTTATGTGCACAAATTGTTAATGGTATTTTGCATGCAGAGACTTGCAGGCGTAGACGTGGCGCTGGGAGCGGGCACGGAGCGGAAATTAAAGTGCAGCGCTAGCTTTCATTGTCTCCCAAAAAAACAAAAAAACGAAAGACTTAAGACACGAACTTGCCAACGCGACTGCATTGTAGACGGCGCGTGTTTTGGGACAAATTCTATTTTTATAACAATTTAAATTCAGCCAATTGTCAAGGTGTGTTCACCAACAACAACAAGAGCGGCGTTAACAACGGGGCGAAGCAAGTAACAAAAAACAACAAAAAAAAATTATGTCTGCATTTTCGCGCCTGTTTTATGGCAAATTGACAACAATTGCTGCGATTAGTGAGTTATGTGTGTCTGGTTGTGCGCTGATTTATGCCAATGGAATGTCTGTCAAGGGCGTGGACAGTTGTGTTCGAGTCAGCTAATCGCTGTACCCGTGAGCTGCCCAAACTTCCGCTTTTTAATTGAGTTCTAAACGCACAACGCCTTCATCCAGCACCATCAAACGAAATGATCAGAATGAATTGTTCAAAGTATGCGCAGAGACTGATCAGATCTGAGCTGAGCGATAGGATGCCACGAAACGTGCACAAGTAGCCGGCAGAGGAAGTTTGAGTTCATGCATATTAATTAGGGGCAACCTGTACCATAAAAACTCGGTCCACTTGGCCCGAGAATCTTTGATTTTATGCAGCCAAATTGAAAAT
This sequence comes from Drosophila micromelanica, assembly GCA_004143825.1. Taxonomy (NCBI): domain Eukaryota; kingdom Metazoa; phylum Arthropoda; class Insecta; order Diptera; family Drosophilidae; genus Drosophila; species Drosophila micromelanica. The sequence goes on along the minus strand of SCDY01000674.1, from coordinate 36,528 downwards.
AAAATTATTTTTATTGCTTTCAGCCAGTGTTTGGAACACGGATTCGAAGTTGGACTCTCCCCACCACAGAACTCAACAATGTTTGCACATTTTTCGCACATTAAGCAAGAGATTAACACTTGAGCTGCGTTGTTTTGAACCGGGCTCTGACATTATCTTGCGCATCGCACAGATAAGATTTGTGGGCGCACAGTTGCATGCGGCTCAATTTGTTGCAGCGCCTCTTTATGGCCACAGTCAGCCAGTGGCCTGATAAGCCTCGTAAATGTCGAGGGTGTAGAAGCCTCTTTCGTTTTAATTGTGCTCATAAAATGGCCAACACAAGCGCCAATTAATTTTTGTTTGTGGGTACAGTTGGCAGCTAGGAAGCAAGCAGAAGTTCGTAATGTTTAGTAAAAGGAAGACATGAATCAACTCAATTACCCAGACTTTGATTTCAAGAAAATGCCGAACCCTTTTAAATTTATATGTGTGTGTGTATTTTTATATTAACCAACCAATTATTTTTATAGTTTCACATTAAAATATAGAATTGCAATTTGAATTCCGAGTAATAAAAGTTCCCTTTAATGTTTGCAATGTATTTATGACTTTATATATATAATTAGTTATATATAGTTTTTTTTATAAATACAGCCTCAGTAGTTTTTCATTTGAAATGCTTTCGTTATATGCGCCAATTAAACAATAGCTAATGAAATTTATTGTGTGTGAGTGTTGTATAGCAAATCCATATATACAGCATAGGTACATACATATATTATTTTTAATTGCACGCTAGCAACAACAAAACAACAACAACCACAGTGAGTGTAGTTTTCTCACACACCTTCAGCTTCTGGCACTTGCATGAGCTACTGCAATTAAACAACAGCGAGCCTCGTGTTTCTTCGAGCTTTTCTTTCACTGATTGCTATATTTAAACATTTAAAGCAATAAAACAACACGAGAGACGGGGCGGATTATAAGAGCGGGGGGTGAGCGGGTGTACATTTGTGCGGGTGGGCGAAATCAATTGGCATGCGAAATATTTGATGCCTTCAATACACAAGTAATGAGTCATTGCTGTTGTTTGCTGGCCGTGAATGTTGTTATTGTTGTTAGCACTGGCAAATTGCCAAAAAAAAATAAACACAAATATTACTGTGAGCAGAGTCAATTAGCACTGGCGCTGTTAAACAAATTTCTAGGTCCTCTGGTCTATTACCATTACCTACTCTATTGCTCTCCCGGTGGTGTCTGTGTCTTTGGTTGTTTGCGTTCTTGTACGTTGCGTTCGTGAGCGGATTGTCTAATTGGGGCTCGATTCAATCACGTGCAATGCTCGACAATAGAATCTTTGTCGTTAAAGTTTAACGATTTTGACGTAGCTGCAGGTGCAAACTGTACTCGGAGGCATGTTAATATGGCCGCCATGGTTAGTTGTAATTGTTGTAGTAGTAGTTGTTGTTGTTGTTGTTGTTGCTGTGAAAACAAAGCGAACGGCCAACGGCAACAACAATATACAATGTGTACATATGAAAAGCACCAAAAGACACACACACACTGATATACACACACGCAGACTGGCGCACTTGGGCGGCAGTCAGTGAACTCGCATGGCCGCACGAATAACGTTTCGTGACAGGCAGCAGCACAGCTACCAACAACAACAACAACAACTACAATTGAAGGTTGAAGTTACATTGCCTGTGCGTGTGTGTTGGTGTGTGTGTGCAAGTGTTGGTGTGCGTGCATCGCCATTCGGGCGTACCAAAAACCCAACGGAGGCCACGCAGCTATCGACCCAAACCGCCCGCCCCCTTCTTGTTTTTTTTTTATATTTATTTTTTTTGTGTAGTTGTAGTTGTTGCTGGCAATCTTTTCTCTTTATATGCATTATATGCATTATTATTATTACATTATTGTGTATTTCAAGTTTGTTGTAGCTCTGTTTGCCGTTTCAATGCCTTCGTTTTGATTGAGGAAATCGCCGTTGTCACATTGAAAATTCAGTGAAATTTTCTTAAGGCCATTGGCCATACAACAAGTGAGATGCATTTTTTATAAACTTTTATTTAAATTAAAATTTAAAATTGGTCGGTTGTTTAATTTGTTGACAAAATTTTGGTAAGTAAACAAAATTTATTTAAGAAAATAAAAAAAAAACAATTAATAAACAAAAGACCTAGGCAACGAACTTGTTATTAGAGATCAACTGTTAATTTTATGTACTTAATTCCGAGTTGCCAAAAGTTGATAACAATTCAAGTTTTCTGAATTTCATCTAGGAAAGAATGTTATTGATTAGTATATAATATATAGTTAACATTTTAAGCGGTTGGTTAATTGTATCAAATATCAAGCATAATATTTAGAGCAACGTTAAACAAATAACTTAGGCAACGAACTTGTTGTTAAATGCAAGAGTTGTGTTTTTTTATTTTTTACATTTTATTTCGTATGACAACATAGCTTGTAGAGTTGATTAGAGTGACGGCTAACCAGATCCCGCCGAGATGTCTGTCAGCGCAGCAGCCTGCATGCGGAGACCCATAAAAATTAGCTGCGCCTGTTGCGGCTGCTGCTGTTTTTATGGCGTTTCTCTACGATTTTATAACACAGACTCTTTTGTATTTGTCCCCATCGGGTTTTCTGTTGTGTGTGTGTAAGCCGTTTCCTTCGACAATATTTTCAAATTAACAACATTAACAGCGACCTTTTAATTAAGTTTCTTCTTTCTGTTTCATTTGGCATTGGGAACTTTATTGATTTCTGTTGCTGTTGTTGTTGTTGTCATTCTTTTTGTTGCTGTGATTTGCGTTATAACTTTTAACTGATTGGCCGGCCAAGTTTTTTGTAGTTTGTAGTTTTTCGGTTTTCGATTTGGAGACACATGTGAAAGCTCTGTTACAAATCGGCTTCGTTAAACGATGTTAGCCCACACCAGCACCAGCACCAGCACCACCTGCACCACCAACCAGCCAGCCAGCCTGAACCGCCTTTAGCTTTCGCTCGTTATCGGTCTGACCTCTTGGGCCGGTTCGTTTAATGGCCGTTCGCGGCTGTGCTTGAAATGATAGCCACAACGAAAACCAAACCAAGTCAATTCAAATCTTTCCCATGATTGTCGCCAAAGTATTTTCATATCATACATCGACTACGTGCCTTTGTTGTTGTTGTTGTTGTTATTTGTTATTGCTGCTGCTGCTGCCTTTCGACTATTTTATGTATACGCGTCTCACATTTATGCTGTGCTACAAAGTCCCCACAACTTATCCGATACTCATCAAGTTATCCATCAAGTATTGCCCCTACGCTTCTTGCTGCTTTTTTTTGGGTTTTTTTCCCTCTTTCAGTTTGGATGTATATAAAGTGCTGTGCCTGTATTGGTGAGCTGGTGTGTGTGTCTTAGGCGCTTAAAGCTTTTTAAGGGTTTTTAAGATTTTTATCTAACAAACTCGCTGTGCATACTTAATTATGTATTTTGAAATGTGAGACAGGTTGGCATGGCATCGGGCAACGGGGCCTGTGGAATGGCCAACTTAGTTTTTTTTTTTTTTGTTCATTTTAGACAAAGCTACTGTCGTTGACAACGGAGCACAAGTGTATTTTGTGGGCAGACAGCAGGTGCAACAGACAGATCGAACAGATTGCCTGGAATCATCTACCTAGATATGCGCCACACTTAAAATTTTTTTTGAATATGACTGATTATATTTTCCATTTCTTTAAGTGAATCATAATAACTATATAAATAAAATAATTAAGCTGAATAAGCCATATTTAATTATATATAGGCGATAGACCAAAAATTGAGAAATTGAGTCCAAAATTCTTGATATTTTTCTCAATGTGTACTTAATATTTTTGTAAGTTTCTCTCGCCTGTACTCGAGACCTAATAGATTGTTTTGCCCCCCGGGCCTTCTCTTGTTCTGTCTAAGCTTCAGCAATTCTCAATAACGTTGCCCTTCAGCACACATTAAACCATTCTGTGCAACATTTATTTTACCCCCCGCTTCAGCCGCCAATTGCAGATATGCAACCGCCCCAATAAATAATTTATGCACTGGAATGACACTTGCTCATGACCTTATCGACGTCTCTGACAACGACATCGTCGTCAGCTAGACTGGGGCTTGCTTGGCCAGCAAATTGGCCAGCGGCACACATTGGCCAAGCAGCCAGGCCAATAACAACAATTAAGCACACACGACCAGCCAACAAAAACAACAACAAAGACAACTACAGCAATTTTTGAATTGTATTGTTGCCATTTTTCTTTATGGCTTTATGCGTTTTGGCATAGAGTTCGAGTTGGCAACGCAAATAAATCAATTGATTTCAATTATAATTATAGGCTCGAGTGCAGCTTTAAGCCTGCTGCTCCTTTTGCAACGATCCTCTCGCTGCCCGCTTGCCCTGCGGCCTTTTGCATTCGCTTGCATACTCGTATTCGTATTCGTATTCACATTGAATGAATGTTTTTAGGGAGCGCGTGGCCAACTGCTCATTACTTTTGTTGTGGCCCCAAACAGCACACGCCCCTCGTTTTATTATTGAGGCGTACTTTTGGCCAATTGTTGAAAAATGAAATGGTCTTGCACATAGTTATGACTCCAATCGGGTAAGTCGCATCTTGTATCTGGCGTTTGGCATCTCATGCCTCATCCGAGTCATGGCTGCTCCTGGCTAGCATCAATAAGCTTCAGTCGGCGTTTGTATGTATAAATTTTCATTGATTTTAATCCATAGTGCCGTACCGGAGCTGGTCAAGTGTCTGTTATTTATTTTATGCGCTACTTCACAACTTTATTTAAATGCCCCAAGGTTGCCTGTGCGGCCCCCTCGCAAATTATATGCATTACGCATACGAAAAGTCCTGCACTGCATTCTGTTGCAGTTACTTGTAAATTGACTTATAAGTGAAGGTTAGAGACATTACCAAGATGATACGTCAGCGGCACAATAAAAAGGCTTAAGTTATAAAAGCAAATTTCAAATTAAAGTCAACTTTAAAATGTCCAACCGATTTTAAAGCAGTGTACATTATTGGCAATGACATAAAAGTAAGATTAAATTTTCTTCTCAATTTGGATATAGTTTTTAAAAAATAAATTCTGGTCATATTGATCATTACTATTCCATATTCATACTTCCATCTCCCATAACATAAACTGAATCGACTTCCATCCTATCTTGGCTGAAGTTTAAGTTAACAAAGCATCTCATAATATGCATTTCAATTTAATGTTAAAGAAAACCAAATTTTCTATGAATTTATATATTTGTTGTCAATCGCTCTTGTAATATTTGTCCTAATGCTTGTTTATTTTGTGTTGGCCAGCAAGCGCCGCTGCTCCTGGTTCTGTCCATTATGGCTATCATTAAAATATTTTATGCTGGCTTAAGTTATTATGAGCGACGTTCGCTGGCTACTGTTAAATGAGCACGTTGCGGCCTGGTCAGCCAGTTGGTGGCACTCCCTTCTAACAACACTTACAAGTGCTGGAAATAATCAAAACGCAACAGCAACAACAGCAGCGGCAGCAGCAGCAGCAGCAGCAGCAGTAGAAGCGGCAGCCACAACAATAATAAAATTGAAACCGATCGTCTCTCAAAATGCGTGGCACGTCGCGCAGTTTATTAAAATAACTTGGCAGGCGGAGGGGAACTGGAGCCACATCACCTGCTATAAGAGTTGCGGGCAAGAAAAATTAGTTTAATCATAAAAATGCTCGACATCGACAGCAGCAGAAGCAGCAGAAGACGACGATGACTCTAGAGGCAGCTACCTGTTTTGAGCAAGAAGATGACTTCAATTAAAAGCTTTTAACAATATCACGTACGGCAAATCGCAGGAACCGCGCTGAATCGGGGAGCAGAAGCAGCGGTCTGATTACATCACAACAGCACAACAGCGCAGTCGCAGTCGCAGTCGCCATCCCCGTCCTCGTCCTGTGGCGGTCTCAATGAGTGCGTCGATGCGTCGCGAGTTTGTTGTCTTGGTTATCAGGTGTAAAGCATCGCGCTGCAAGGGGCTGCTATGAAAACGCGTTTGTGTCTTAAGTCTTTCGTTTTTGTTTCCTTTTTTTTGTTGTATTTCTGCAATGTGAGCTCGGTTAGCGGCCGGTCACAGCTTCAGCTTATTAAAGAAAGCAGTCAGCTGCAATGATAGCATCGCCCCCAGAGAGGCACAGCCTGCACGTGCTACACCCCCGCCGACCTGACTTGATGCCTTTTGCTGCGACCGCCGCCGCCGCCGCCGCCGTCAAGACGAAGATCAAAGCGCATTATCCTTGACTCCGGCTCGGACCAGGCCAGGCCATGTCACGTTGGGGCGTCAAAACGTGGCTTTGTCGGCAACTGTCACTGGCCCCAAAACTTAATAACAATAACAGTTAAAATCATACTGCAAAAACCAAAATAAAAATGAAACAAAAATAAAAACAACGCTGAAATTCGGCGCATGCGCAACCGGTGGCGACCTCCGTCAGCGTCTCGTTTCGATTATAAAAATTTCATTTATGTCTTATGGGCGATTTGCAATTTCTGCGCAAATTGCGCCGCTTTTTCTTCTCGTTGTTGTTGTTGCTGCTGTTTTTTACGGTAAATAAAATGCCTCAATCATTGGCGCGTGCGATTGCGCAATAAAAATGGCGTTTATGTTTCAATTAAACGGCGTTGTCCAAATTATGCAATCTGAGAGCACTTTACGACGACCAGCCAAAAAGATAAGTCTCTCATTAAAGCGGACTGAGAATCAGAATACGAGAAGTTTTATAAAGTTAAACGAAAGTGGAAAAAGTAACAGTAAATCCATTAAAAATCAGGCAAATAATTAACCTTAAACGTAATTTCCGCTTGCCATAAGTCAGCTAAAACTTAACAGATTTGTATTTGCTTTACGTGATATTGAAGATAATAAGATACAAATTTCAACTCGATTGAGTAAAAGCGAATAATTTTACTTTCCAGGATTTTCCGAATAGATAGCGCACAGTTTTATAGCACGATTGGAAACTCACCACAACATAGTTTGGGTTTGTGTACGGGCTAAGGCAAGGGTTTAGGGTTAAGGGTTAAGGGTGAACTTCCGCTTCCGATAAGACAAACGTTTATGCGAGTTGGAAGAGTTGATTGGCCTTTGATGTGTGTCAGGCTGCTCATAAAAAAAAAGTGTCAGTCGGAAAATGTTTACCAGTTTGTAATGCTCTGCCGCTGCGACCATAGCGCTAATGATATGCACCCCTGGCAAGGGGCCTACCCCCACCCTCCCTTACGGACGCGTTTGTTTTTTTCGAAGGAAACAAACATGCGTGCCGTAGTTGTAGTTGTTGCAGTTGTCGTCTTTTTGATGTTGCTTAGTTTTTTTATATGTCGCTTGCTCTCAGCCCACACCTGGACTGCGGTTCGGGTTCGGGTTCGAGTCTGGGACTGGCGACAGGAAAACCAACGAACACTCCATGGTTCAGGCAACGTTTGCCCTTTTGACTGCATTATGCAAATGAATTTCTAAAAGATTTTTATTGACATATGTTTTTTTTCTTTTGTTCTTGTTGTTGTTGTTTTTATTTTTTTGTCGATATACGTAGGAAAGGTTTCTGTCCGTGCGGTTTCCTGTCGCCGTGACAACATCGACGCTTTAGTGGGTGTGAACAGGGTATTTAATTTTCATACAGTTTAAGCGATGCTCCGAATGGATATGCAACTGATTTAAATTTGAAATGATAAAGTGGCTGCATTTGAGAATATAAAAAACAAGCCGAAAACGAGAGTGCAAACGCAAACTTATGGTATATTTAACGTTTTAATGAATAATTTATTCTTCTTTTTTCATTCTGTGTCTTCGATTTACTTTCTACCCGATAAGGGAAAAGTTGTTATTCAGTTTTAAATATTTTAAAGTATGTCGATCTTTTGTGTTTTAATTATTTTTTATGTTTGCTTATCTCAATTTTGCCATTTTTACTTAGCTGTTTTTATAAATGCCAAATTTTTGCAATTGAATTGAGTTGTAATATTTGTAAAATTTACTAAAGCAAACTTAAGAAATTCTATTTTAAATTTATTGATAGCAAAATGTTGTATAACTATAGTTGGAAAACCAGAACTAGCCTTGAGTGTTATTATATATTTGATGTAGACTATTGCAGCACATGAATTATTATCTAGAAGTAAAGAATATTCTTCATAGTCATTTGAGGTCCCAACATTTTTGAGTTTTAGTCTCCTATTAAAAGGACATAGCTTATATCATTAACTTAACTACTCAGCGACCTTATTGGCTACTATCGGGTTAGAGCAGCACCCAACATGGGAAGCGATAAAAAACGGCGGTAAAAAAATTGTAGCCAGGTGTTGCAACGCTTTTTGCTGCGTTGTTTCCGCCATTCGCCAATATTTCACGACCCTGGCGGGTTGCCTATGGGACACGGACGTGTCACAGCGGCGCAGAGATAAATTAGTTAATAAATAAAAAAAAAAACGCTAACTAATTTGCATATTTGCCCTTTGCCTGGTCTCATTGACAGTTGCGCGTCGCTCGCTCAATGCCAAAGCCAATGAGGCGGACCAAAATGCATTTAACCCAACTGGCGATGGGTTAGACGCAGAACCCAGAACCGAGTCTGGGGCATAAGTATAGCTACAACAATTGCCATTTTGTGTTCCGTTTGCGTATTTTATGTTTTGGCGGGACGCGAACATTTCCTCTTTTTTTTTAGGCTCAACTAATTTGCATATGACAGCGAGTCCTTGTGTGTGTGTGTGTGTGTCGGAATTTGGCAAACTGCTGAGGTGCTGTGCGTGCGTGTGTGTGTGTTTGTAGGTAGCGAAAGTGAAAGGATAAAGGCCAAAGGATAAGCGCCGCGGCCTGATTGCAGCCAGCGGAGACTTTAACGGCCGTTGCATGCAAAATCGCAAAATTGCACAATTTTCAAATTGCCAAAACGAACAACGGAAAAAATGATAAATGGTTGCTTGCATCTTGCAAAAACGGGCACAAGGAGTTTAAGTCCTGAGCCCCGAGCACATTTGCCTATGCGATTTGCCTACGTGAGCCGCTCGTTTGACCTTGCCGAAAGGGTAGCCCAAGGAGAGGGTTGTGCCCGAGTTGATGTTTTTGTTGTCTTGGGTAGCTTCTTCAATTGAACTTTGTTGTTGTCTGTAGTGTCTGTCTGTGTGTGTGTGTGTGTGTATTATTTTTTGGCGCGCAATTTTTCTTGTTTCAAGGCATATGGTAAATAGTTGACCGACTGCCGTTGGGATGGGTTCTCGTTGTTGTTGTCGCCTAAAATTGCAGCTGAGTCTTGACATTTTCTAATGAAACGTTTTGTTTGCAAACGAATTAGGGATAAAAAACTGAGAGCATCTTTGAAGATGTGATTGAATGGTAACTGAGATGATAATGCGTGTTCTCAAATGTACGTTATTGAATTCAAGTTATTAAAAAAAGCATTTTTTAAATTCGCAGCCGAGTTGTAATTTAGTAAGATATGTTTTAAGTGCTTAAATACCTGTTTCTGAAAAGAAGCCTTTATAAATTAAACTGCGTAAAATCGTTTCAGTGACAGCTGAGTTTTGACAGACGTATCTACAGGATTCCCCAAACGATTTAAGCTGGAATCTGGAATAATTTGCGACTTGTTGATATGCACTTAAACGTTAAATAAAACCATATTCACGCACTCAAGTAATGCGGCTCCAAAATCTCCCTCGTCTCCCCTCCCTAATTGTATTGCGCGGTATTTAAAGCGCTTAAAACCAGACCAGTTTATATCTGGTGTCTAAATTATGACCAAAATAATGGCCAAAACAGATGCCAAAGTTTGTGTTTTATTATTGTCTGGTTATGTCTATGTGTCTGTTGTTGTTTTCGGGGCAACAAACGCACAACACACACACACACACACACACACACACACACACACACACACACACACACACACACACACTCGCACACAAATTAATGCAAAATAAGAAGAAAATTATGGTAATAATTATAAGCAAGTGCGCCGAGCAGACAGCTAGGTGCGAGAGGCCCGATGCCGGCCCGAACTTAAACCGGAGCCGAACACCATCAGTAAAAAACATACAAAAAATGCAACCAAAATGCTAATCGAGCCTCATTATCATCCAAATCAACGGCGCGGAGGGAGAGTGCGAGTAGAGCGGAGGGAAGGCGCACAAGAGATCTTCATTCATAAATACAGCGCTTAGTTATGTTTTTTGTCTCTCAATTTTTTGTAGCTGTGCTCATGTTTATTTTTATTTACTCGCATGCGGCGCATAATTATGCAACAAGTCCTTTCACGGCCACAAAACCAACGCGGCGCGTGCGCATTTAGCATACGGCGAGGGCCAGGGGAAAGGGGGGTGCGGTGCGGCGAGACCTGCACTGTGCCGGCGACTGCGGCAAATAAACAGGATTTTTCGTCATTTGAAATTTAAATATATTTTTTTTTGGTTCGTTTTTTTTAGCGCCGCCGCCTAATTATCATGTAAATTCGCCCAAGGACCGTTGTTCAGTTGAGTGACAAAACTTTGACGCAGCGACGGCGACGGCGACGCCGACTGCGACGTCGACTGTGAGTGTTTAGCTCACTCTGCGGCTTATTAATTATGCCCAAGTGTGGCCAAAGGACACAGCATATAAAAACAGTAAAAAATGTAAACAAAGTGATGCAAATATTGTTGAACTTGACGGTGTGTGTGTGTGTGTCTGTGTGTGTTTGTTTGTTGTTGTTGACGGCGTTGACCTTAGTTTGCATAATTTTTGACACAACCTGGACGCTTGACCTGCCGCAAGAGTTGTGCATAGAAAAGATAGAGCGAGAGGAAGAAATAGAGAGATTTTTAAAACCAAAAAAATGTAAGTGTTCATAATGTATATTTTATATGTAGACTGGTTTCAGTAATTAGTACAGATTGGAACAGGTTCTTAAGAAATGTACTATATACGATAATAATGTGGTTTAAATAAAAGATGATATGTTACCGCGTGAACAATATTAACTAATATTGTAGACGATGATGTCAAGCGAATAAATACATTTTTAAATAAAGCTGCTTTAAATAGGATATAAGAAACATAAAATCGATTATGTCCATATCAAATCATTATATATATATTGTAATTTTATATACAATATTAATTTTCTAAAAAATAATTTAATATTCCAGTTTTTACATTTTTATGTTTTGAGAATATGAGTAATTTATTTATTAAATCAAACGAGACAAATTATTGAAATTTATATATTCAGGTCTCAGTATCTAGTAATATATTACATGAGCAGTGTTGAAAATTATAATTTTATTATAATTGGAAAAATGTATAGGCGTTACTTATTGCTATAAAAAGCTAATAAATACATTAAAAGTTATACTAAAGCTAAATGCTGATTATAATTGGCAAATTATTCTGAAAATCCCAACAAGTCTAAAAATACCTGTGAAAAACCATTTCCATTTCCCAAGCAATACCTTTTCAACTTTGCATTTTTGCTCAGTGTACTGAACTGTTGCTTCATTGTGAATAAACAAAAAAATAGTGGACACAAAAAAATAGTGGACCCTTTAAGAGAATGGTACAAAGGCCATTGATGCTATGTTATCTGGGAAGCTCTACTAAATCAAAACGCGAACAACACTAACAATGCCGCACACAAAGAGAGAAGCGCACAAAAGAAGTTAAAGACTTTTATTGGATGTCGCAGTTATTCAAATCGCGCGCATTTGTGCAAAAACTGTTAAATGAAAAATCAATAAAAAATTAACAGAGTCTACAAATCAATAACTAGCCAGGAGAATGCTTAACGGTAAACTAAGCGCGAGTACCAAAACAGAAACCCACGCACACACACACACACACACATACACGCATAGACAATGGGCCTTTCTTTGAAAGTAACTGACAGATAATATGCATAACAAAGCTTTGGACTGAAACTGGACGAAGATTGAAACATTGTAACATTTGCATGCAAATTTATTGCCGCGATACATTTCAATTAATGTGCGACTGATTTTACAGTTGTTCTCGGACGCGTTAGATGCTCCGATATCGGAGATAGCGTTGTCCGATGCCCGTTTCGCCAGTTGCCCGTTGCCAGTTGTCAGTTGTCAGTTGCATTGCCCGCCCATTGTCGTGGTGCCAATGCACACGCCCCACTAAAAACTACACACAAACACACACACACACACACACACATATGCACACATACGAAGACACACGCACACCAACAAAATGAAAGCAAAAGTTGGCAGCCCAAAGAGCGACAGCGAACTGAACAAAGCTTCCTGATGCGGCCGCCGTCCTGTGCGAAAAGCTTTCGCGTCTGACAAAGGCCTCTGCGCGCGCCTCTTGCGCTCTCGCTCTCCCTTGTGCCGGGCTCGGGCAATTAAAAATGTCACTCTGCATGGGAATGCGACGCTGCTGCCTTGCCTTTGGTGGGCGGCACTGGAAGGCCGCAGCGAGCCCAATAGAGCGCAAGTCGACTTCCAGTTTTCTGCGCTCTCACCGGCCATCTCGCTCGCACAGCCAGTGAGCGAATGTAGGCATGTTAGCCGTCTCGCTTGCGCGCATGGCGTATTGGAAGACGGGTTGAAAACTGGTTTCGCCGCGCTAACTGCGTGCGTCTGTGTGTGAGTGTGTGCTTGCGTGTATATGTGTGCGTCTGCTGCGTAGCTGTGTGCTGTCGCTGTGTCGACTGTCGAGAGCGCCGTCTACGTAGCGCCGCTGGCCGCTGCATGACGTTAGTTCACTTCGATAGCTCTACGAGTTTGCACGTGAATTTGTCCCATAGGCTCTCAGTGTGTCTGGCCCGTCTCTCTGTGTGTATTTATTATTATTATGTGCGCTGTGTGGCGTCTCTGTGCTGATCCAAAAAATCTCAATCACAATTCTGAATGCCGAATCCGAATCTCAATCTGAATAGTATTCGTTCTTCGTCATGATGATGATGATTTCGATGATGTGTTTGTGACTTGACAACGAGACAACAATCAAAATATCAAAATCAACACAACGGCAACGGCAACAACTACGACAAGGAGAGCAAATACAATAATTTAAACATCGAAACAACAACAACAACAAATAATATTTATAATAATAGTCCAAGTGCCAAGTGATTAAATCAAGCAACATAGTGCAACAATAACAACAAAAATCACACAATCTCCCGAAATACAAAGAAAACAAAAAATTTAATTCTCATCCAATTTTTGATAAACTGCGCAACAAACACAAGTTTTTGGTAACCAAAAAAATTATTAAGCGCAAATACGAATACGGCCAAAAGAATTCTTTCGTGCAACGGTTTCTCGTCGCGCCGTCGGTGACGAAACTTGTTGAGTGTCGAGTGTTTTCTGTGTGTTGTGTGTGAGTTGCGTGTGTGTGCGAGTCGCGCGATCGGCCGCCACGCCCACATTTTTGCGCCGCCACGTTGCCAGTAAAAGACTTCAAAACGGTTGCCTCACGGTTCGAGTGGAATGAGCATAGGGACTCAGGTCTTCCTTTCGATCGATCGGTCTACAAAGTCGTTAAACTGAGCCCCAACTTGGAGCCCTACCCCGCCAGCGTGGAGGGCCTGAACAGCCCCAGAGCGGTGGGGATGGCCGCTACCTCCTATATGACGCCGCCCAGCGGTGATCTCGACATGGCCCTGGGCGGCGGCGGCGGTGGCTATCACACATCCTCGCCCCGCTCCGCCGCCGATGCCGGCGAGATGAAGTACATGCAGCACCATCATCACCATCATGCCGCCGTCGCCGCGGCGGCCGCCTCGGCCTCCCATCACCAGCAGCAGCTGCCCTCCTCACCATCGCCCAACGGACAGGTGCAGGGCGGCGGGCAGGGCAACAGCCTGGGCGGCCTGACGCCCGGCTCCGGACTCGGCAGCTGGAGTGCCCTGCACCCGGATCCGTGGTCGCTGCCCACACACCATACGACGCACCACCATCCCGCCGCCGCCGCCGCCGCAGCCGTCGACTCCGTCAAGCAGGAGGTGTCACATCTGTCGCAGCAGACGCGCATCCAGCAGGGCATGGCCTCGCCGCATGCGGCAGCCGCGTGGCACGCCCCGCACGCGGGCCACTATGCGCCCACCGGCGGCTCGCCGCTGCAGTATCACCATGCGATGAACGGCATGCTCCACCACCATCCGGCACACCATGCGGCGCAGGTGGCGCCACTGCATCATGCGCTGCGCGGCGAATCGCCCCAGTTGCACATACACCATCACATGGGCGGCGGCGGCGGTGATCGCGATGCGATCAGCGGCGGCGAGGAGGACACGCCCACGTCCGATGACCTGGAGGCGTTCGCCAAGCAGTTCAAGCAGCGGCGCATCAAGCTCGGCTTCACCCAGGCGGACGTCGGCCTGGCCCTGGGCACGCTGTACGGCAACGTCTTCTCGCAGACGACCATCTGCCGGTTCGAGGCTCTACAGTTAAGTTTCAAGAACATGTGCAAGCTGAAGCCGCTGCTCCAGAAATGGCTCGAGGAGGCAGACTCCACCACGGGCTCGCCGACGAGCATCGACAAGATCGCCGCGCAGGGACGCAAGCGGAAGAAACGCACCAGCATCGAGGTGAGCGTGAAGGGCGCACTGGAGCAGCATTTCCACAAGCAGCCCAAGCCCTCGGCGCAGGAGATCACATCGCTGGCGGACTCGCTGCAGCTGGAGAAGGAGGTGGTGCGCGTGTGGTTCTGCAATCGCCGGCAGAAGGAGAAACGGATGACGCCACCGAACACGCTCGGCGGCGACATGATGGACGGCATGCCACCGGGCCACATGCACCACGGTGGCTACCACTCGCACCACGACATGCACGGCAGCCCGATGGGCAACCACTCGCATAGCCACAGCCCGCCCATGCTCAGCCCCCAGAACATGCAGTCGGCGCACCAGTTGGCGGCCCACTAGCAATCAGAAATCCAGGAGTCGAACTCAGCTGCAGCTGCGTCCACTCCTGCCAACAGTCTGCACCAGCAACAACAACAACAGCAACAGCAACAACAACAGCAGCAACACCAACAGCAACAACAGCAACACCAACAGCAACAGCAGCAGCAGCAGCAGCAACAACAACAGCAGCAGCAGCAGCAGCAACAGCTAACGCCGAATACGCCCTCGTCCAGTGCGGGCTCCTCGGTGACGATGACCAGTCAGGGTCAGGTGATGTCGCCGCAGAGCCCCTTGGGCAGCTCCTCAGCTGGTGGTCAGACGAACAATAACAATAACAACAACAACAACAACAGCAGCACCAATAATAACAATAACAACAACAACGAGGAGCAAGTGAAGCAACAACAACAGGCATCCAGCATAGCAGCCGCTGCAGCAGCTGCCATGTACATGGATCCGATGCGCTACCAGCACGCGCACCACGCCCATCATCCGCACCAGCATCCGCATCTGAATCCCGCGCATCATCCGCATCTCTTTCACACCAGCGATCAGCTGCAGCATCCGCACGCCCAGCATCTGCAGGCCCAGCAGACGGGCAGCAGCAGCTCCCAGTTGTCGCCGGGCGCCAGCAGCAACAGCGGCCTGCCGCTCCAGCCGCCGAGCGCCGCCTCGCCGGGGTCCGCGTCCAGTGTGCTGGGCGGCCATCTCAATTTGAACGCACACTCGGCGGCGGCACTGCATCAGCATCATCACTACCAGCACCACCATCACCAGCAGCACCATCACCACCAGCAGCAGCAGCAGCAGCTGCACGCCCGCCGCCTCTTCGAGCTGAGTCTGCAGTTCGGCGCGGCGGCGGCGCCGGGTGCAGTGCGTCATTTCAATAGCTTTGGTGGCGGCGGTGCGGGCGGTGAATAGCATTCGTCGGCCGCCTGGTTTGGCTACGAGTCCTCCTAGGACGCAATGCCAGACGGGTGGCCGCAATGCAAACGCGAACAGCCCTAAGGCTCCCCCCAATTCCCCACGCCTTGGGCCGCATCTTTTACCAGTGCATTAATCTGTGTTACAACTTGAACTAAGTAGTTAAGGCAGTGGATCAGTTAGATGAATACTTCTTCTTTTAATTTACATAGCCTGGCACCGCCGCCTGCCGTCTGCCTGTCCGTTTCATTTTATATACATACATATATATTTTTTTGTTTCAAACTTTAAAGTTTCAAAAACTTTCTAAAATTCGATTGTAAAAAATGCAAAAAACACGCAATTCAAATCAAACGTGAAACCAAGTGATGTTGTTTTTAAATCTAAATTAAAATAAACGCAAAAACAAAAAACGAATTAAAATCTTATCGAATCGAATCGCATCGATTTTCGATTTCCGATAACTAGCTAAAGTGCGACAAGTGTTACGAAATGTTCAAAAATACCTATAATTATAATCAACTTTTGGCCTTCCGCTGCGTTCCACCAAGCAAGGTAAATCTTAAAACCATATGAACACCCCCACGCCCCCGCCCCTTTCCATTTTGCAACACTTTGTCGCCCGTACGAGTTTAGAGATGTAGCAAAGAAATAATATAAAAATCAAATAATTATAACACTAACAAGGTAACGAAAAATAATAAATATTGTAGCGCTCAAGTGGTTTGAACCGCCACCACAGACTCTGATCGGTTCTAGCTAGGGTTATAGATTATTAAGCAGCCGTGCATATATATACATATATATAGCCAGTAGATTGTACTCTAAAGAATTATACATGACAAAAGTTGAAAAAAAAACTTAGAATGAAAAAAAAACAAAAATTAAACAAAACCAACATTCTGTAAATAAAACTACAGTTAAGTCATATTTTTAGCTTTAAATGCAATTGTAGATTTTTTAATAAATACCTAAAATAAAATACAAAAAAAGCAGACGTAAAAATTAAAAATAAAAACCAACCTAAATAAAAGCGAAAAGCATGCATAAAATAAATTGTAATTTCTAGACGGTAATTTAAATAATAGGCACATGAAGTTTAGTTACTTAGTACTGTACTTTCTATATAAGCAAATCGAGAATACACACACGTACACACAACCACACACACATACACATAGCTAAATCTTAAAATTTAAACGAAAATAATCAAATACACAAAATGCTAAACTGTAATATATATAATTGATGTACATTTAAAAAAAGTAAAAACCACAAAAAAATACTTAAATGAAAAACTGAAATTATTTCAAACAAAAATAATAGATGTGTATGAAAAAAAAACGTACTTCGTGTTTTTTGATATACGTACAACTTTTATAAAAGTGGCCGTTTTTTAATTTTTTATTGTATAAAATAAAAACAACTACAAAATGTCAAAAAAAAAAAAAACAAACTTATATATAAATACAAATACGCAAACTTTTAACTATTACTTAAAATTGCTTTTAGTTTTCTTTGGGTGTAATTAAGATAAGAGTATGTAAAGAAAAAAAATGCAACAAAAACTTTTGTTTAGTTATTTTGTTTGGTATGTTGAAAACTATGAATATAGAGAACGAGATGAGAGAACTTGTCCGCAGATGATAATGGAGTAAAAAAAAAACAAATAAGAAAATATTAATGATTAAGCCATGCCCTCAACTGTATAATAAATTATGCTACAACAAATGGAAGCACCAAGTCAACAAAGCGGTACATTCCACCCACAAATACACACACACACACTCAACACATACACACATATATACACAGACAAATTTAAAACCAAGAAAACAAAAAGAAAAAAACAAAAAACTTACAAAAAAAAACAAATAAAAGAGAATATTATTCGAAAAAAAAAAAAACAGAAGTATTTTATTTGCAAAAATGTCCTTTTATTATTATTTAATTGGCGTTAACGATGCTCATTACGGTCGCCTGCCATTTACAGTTTATGAGTCGTTGCGTTTGACAGTTTTACAGCCATATTACAGAGCCTTTTGTTTTTGTTTTTTTTTAGCGGCCCGATTCGAACAAGCCGCGAGTCCCACAATTGGATTCGATTTCCATTGCGATAATTACGGGTATTATTTTTGTTTGTTTAAAGTGTTCGAAAAGCAATTAACAATTAAGTGGGCATATTATAATGTGATTGCGTTCGTCACAATTAACTAATAACCCCCCCCTGGATTTTTTTTGCTGCTGCTCCGGAGATCGTTAATGAAAGTTGTCATTAACAAGCGTTTCATTTTATTTACTTTTTATTGCTTTTTTTTACGCCTTATGCTGATAAAACTTTCAAATTCAAAGAGTATACATTAAAATTTAATTTCAATTATATAATTTAAATTATATAAATGTACAGCAAGGTCAAGTCCAATTCATTGTAATTATTTACAAACAGTTTACTTAGTTATCTTAATATGTAATTAATTTTTGTCTTTATTTTATAGTATTTGTCTGCTCATTGCCCTTTACTCTAATGTAGTGCATGAAATTTGCATAAAGCCCATAATTCAAATGCATGTATTATTATTTTGTATATTTTCCTGGAAGCTGATTAGCAAATTTTCAAAATTTCGGTAAGTAATTTTGCATAAAAATTGCATCAGCCTATCAGCGTTTTAAGCCGAAAAAATAATAATAACAATAATGATACACAAAATAAAAAAAAGACAGAAACAACAAATTAAATGCAGAATAAAACAAACAAATTGCAAATGTGCATAATTGAAAGCCAGTTTAAGGCCTTAAAAATATATGTAAACAAATTATATATACATACAAATTATATATGTATGCATGCATATAGATACATGCATTTGTATAATACAGAAGCGTAATTGCAATCATTTGTGTTTATGCGTCTGCTCGTCATGTTTTAACAAAATAAAATAACACTCGCAAATATTATTATTATTATTAAATTATATATTTGTTTATTTGCCCTGTTTTTTTTTTCTTTTTAAAGTCAAATCGCAACGTGTAACAAATACTTTTTAATTTGTATACTTATTTTCAAAAAAAAAAGAACGCCCACACGTTGCGCCTTTTGCATTTGAACAATATAATTTTAGACAGCTCTCTTAATTACTAAAATAAAAAAAATTATAGAAAGCCAAATGAAATTTGACGTGATAAAAAACATGGCTGCCTACAGTGCCTATCCATATATCAATTGCCACCTGCCATTTTGGGGTTGTTGCGAGCACACACACACACACACACACACAGGTCGAAAACACACCCACATAGATAAAACCTGCCCCTAGGCTATATAACATTATCAACTAAGTAACCAGAAGGCAAGTTGGGCGGGAAACAACGAAGCCTGAATGCTCTATTTTGAGTACATGTCGAATTGGGCTCGTTTGTAATTCACTCATTTATAGAATGCTTATTTGAAATTTCATTTATCTAAACATAAAAGTGTATGTATTATTTGTCCCATTTTTATTACGAGCAAATTAGGAACTCAAAAATCATAGAATGAATCATAAAATAAATAATTTCATATCGTTAAGGTATGTCCTAGTTATATACTTATAATCACACCAAAAATTGAGCTCACATGCATCCATTTAGTTGGATTCTTTTGTGCTGTTGTCGTGTCAAAGCCCGTGACATAGTTCTAATGCCCGCAGCACTCGAGGGCTGTAAATGCTTATTCACATTACGGCTATATGATAAAAATGTAGTAATATAAGCTGGCAAATTGTAGTTTTCATTGGTTTTAATGTAGCCGTGCGTGTTAAGTGCGACCGACATCGAAAGCCAACCCCCCACCCACACATACCAGCACCACCCCCGCGACCAATGGCACCACCTTAACAACGGTCACCCCGGCACCTCAAACGTGCCTCAGTTCCCTTGCCGCAGTTGCGATGCCGACATTTTCATTATTATTTCGAGTTGGCTTTTTTATTATTTCGCGTGGCAAAGCAACGCGCCGCTTGCTTTTGTGTTCGTTTGTTGCTGTTGTTGTTGTTGTTGCTGTTGTTGTTGTAGCTGCTGCTCAGTTTCTCTCTGTGTGGATGTGTTTTTGGGCTGCGTGCATACAACCGTGTCAATAATTACCCGTGGGACTGACACGACCAACGAGAATCATTCAAATGTTGCAAAAGCGGCAGCCACAGAGCCCCCACTAACAATGGCTAAAACAAAAGCAGAGACAGGCAATGACGATGACGACGACGGCAACCCTGACTGCGACGCTGACTGCGACGGCAACGCTGACTGCGACCCAGTCGAGAGAGTCGACTCGAGACAAGTGGAGAAGGCACAATGGCAATATGCTTGGACGCCGCTGCTGCCATTGTGGCAGTAGCCGTGGCAAAATGGCTGACACAACTGGCCAAAAGTCGGAACCAGCCGGGCTAACAAACTGGGCAACTGACGAACTGACAAACTGACGCATTGGCGCATTGGCGCACTGTCTGGTCACACTTGCGCTACTTGGGCGAGTTTTCACCGGGGTGGCATTGTGCTCATTATCTATGCTTCCTTTGGGAATTTTCATTTTCTTTTTAAGTTTTTTTTTCTGCTGTGCGTTCGTGTGCGACAGTTCCTAAAAAAAGCAGAAGAAGAAGAAAAACAGAACAGAGATAACAACACTACAAAACTTTTATATACATATACTTCAACTTTTATTTATAGATATATTTCAGAGTCGAGAACTACACTAATTACTAAAATTGATGGGCTCTAAAAGCAGTTCGCAGTGCGAATGCGGCGAATGCCGTGACAAACATAGTTTTAACTACCCACAATAACACCCACAAGCATATTAAGCTCTGACTTTTCAAATGCAAGCGCGAAACAATCGGGATGCCTCATGTGTGTGATAGAGATGGTGCTAATCAGCACCAGCGTGGAATGCGACAGCGAGAGCGAGAGAGAGAGAGAGAGAGAGAGAGAGACGCCTACTCTCGCAGCGATAAACGAGACGAACGGACAGGCGACACCTTCGACAAGGCACTTACAAAGCTGATCAGCAGACACCTAGACAAATAATGCGGGTACGCTATATATGGTAGATTGTTGTGATATAGGCAAGGTATACGACTCGGGGAGCCGTTTCTAAAGTTGGCGCTCTAAAATAATACAGATGATGCAAAGAATTCACTTCAGAATTTGTAAGTATTCGTAAACTAAAATTGTTTATAGCAGTCACAAATTAGAATTTTATATATTCAAAGGTTTTTTTGTAAACTATTATTTTAGCTTACGGAAAATGAAATTTTAAAATTTTCGTTTAATTTTTTAGTTGGCCACCATAGTATCTATATGTAGTATGTATTCTCGAAAGGTAAAATTAATTTTTGTAAGACTTTCTTTCGGAATTAACTTAAATTTCTTTAATTTTCTACTGCATTTAGGAAAATTGTCTGCTGGCTGCGCGCTGTGCAAACTTATTTAACCGCCCTCGCAGTCAATGAACAGCACACAGACTCTCACACAAACACTTTGAGCAAATTGACAAACATCGCTCGCTCGCTCTCTCTCACTCTCTCTCTCTCTCTCTTTCTCTCTCATTTCTCTAATACGCAAACTCAATTGCTGTATGAACCATGACATTGTCTCGTGTGCAGTTTCAAGCAAACTGTTGAAAATGCGCGGGTTATTAATGGCTTTATAAGTTGCTGCCGCAGTCGCTTCATAAATACAGACACACACACACACTTGCACACACACACACACACACACTTGCCAATATAATGTAGACTTTGGCAAGCAAATTGGACGGGCCAGCAGCTGCAGCCAGTCAAAGAGCCAAAGAGTGCCAAGTGCCGGCGATCGTTGCTTGGTGTTCGGGTGATCAGTGATCAGTGTCGGTGATCAGCAGCGGCGCAGTGTCAAAGCCAACCACTTTGCGCCGTTTTCATAACAATTTTTTGCGCTGTGTTTGCGCACATTTTTAACGTATAAATAAAAGCGCGACGAGAGCTGTCGCATCGGGGCAAGGGCGGGCGGAGCGAACGCAGTTAGTGGCCGTGTCTAGTGGTGTGTGGGCCAACCTGGCCCAGGTCGCTGCCAAGAAATATTTCTCACACACAGTCGCGACGGGCGGCGCTTGACATTTTGGCAAGCAAATGGAAGGCAACAAGGTCGCCCAGAGCTCAGAGATGGCTATCGCAACGCAAATATTGCGGCTGGCAGCAACAGGCAGCAGAAGCAGCAGCAGCAACGGGCAGCAGCCAGAACTGAGCAAGTGCAGCATAGAATTTCAAATTTAAATTTTTATTGCACAGGCCGTGAACGGACGCCAGCGGCGTTGTCGGTCAAGTGCAAGCATCAGCTGCTGCAACAGTTGCTGCTGCTGCTGCTGCGTCTGTTGTTGCCATAAATCTCTTAATGAAAACCGGCAATAAACTTGGCCAGCTTGCAAAACGCCGGCGGCAAACCGACAAAAAAAAAAGTTGCGCGGCAAGCGCGAAAAAATGCGCAAAAGAATTAATAAACAAAGTAGCTGCGCATGTTGGCATGCCCACTCTTTCTCTCTCCTGGGATGCAGGCAGCAGAGTCCAGCCCAGCCCTCCCCATGCCCCAAGCTCCACGCTCCACGCTCCATGCTCCAAACGGACAAGTTATTTGCTGCGCATGCGCGCACGTGCTTGCCGCTTAATGTGCGCTGCGACGCCAGCGTCGACGCCGACGTCGACGTCGACGTGGTCGCACGTTTTAGCGCTCGAGCAGCGCATGCGCATCATCAAAAGACGTCGCTGTTGTCGTTGTCAGCGCTTGGGGCAGCGCCGACTGACGTCTAGTCGCATTTGCATTTCTAATTTTTTGCATTTTCGCATTGCCATGCAACTCGGGGGCGTTGCATCCACCTCAGCAGCCGTGTGGCAACAAATGCTCAACTTAATCGCGGAGGTGTCTCTCCAAACGTTTATGTTTATACAACTTATCTAAACTGACCAATTGATCAAACAAACAGCTCTTTTCGGATTTTTATTTGTGTGTATGTTGAATAAATCAAAATAAAATTTAAAATTTAAAAGCGGTACCCTAATATTTTTGCTGAGAAAATTATTTGTAATATAATTGTAGAATTGCAGCTAAACCTATATTTTTGTTCATGTAATTGATTTTTATATTATTATTAAATACAAACTACAGAACGTAGGAGTATAAAAATTTACCTTTTTTAGTGAAAATACTTGTACATATTTTTTGGTATAACATTTTCATACTGTTTTAAGTTATACAACTGGAAAATATAAGTCTTAAAAAGAAAAATATAATTTTTGAAATTTTTTATTTTATATTGAATTTGGAATTTATGTAAGCCCAATAAATAAACGAATTATGAGACTCTATTGTTGTATTTGACTTTCCAAAGTTCTGACGCTTAATCAGCTTTAGCTTCTCGACTTGGTTTGTGTGTCGACAGTTTGTCTGGACTTTCCATTCCAAGAAACTATTCAATTGTTGTGGCCTGGCACATCATGGCTCTAAAAATATCAGTGGATTCATCTAAAGTCAACAGCTTCAGTAGCCAGAAGAAGAAGAAGAAGATGGAGGGGTATTGTAAACGCATTTGAGTGCGGTTGATCGGCTGGGTGTTGCTTTTGCCACCGCTGTGGTTGCTGCTGCTGATGCCGTGTTTGTTGTTGTTAGTGGTTGAGGCAATTGACTACCGAAAAGTATTTAACAAAAAGCTCTCGAAGCGCGCCCAGCGAACTGCGTCGAAAACCAATGCAAACAACGCGCAGCAGCGCAGCGTATGAAGGCAAAAATAAAAAAAAAAAAATTTACAACAAAAAAATGTTTAAATATTTGCAAAAGAAATCGTTGGAAAAAAACCTTTGGCAACGCGGTAGCCATAAATCAAAGTCGCGTTAATGAAAGCGCAATTAAAGCGGGCTGCCGGAGAGTGGGCGGCGGGGCGGGGGGTGGGTACGTACTTCAAGTCGAGGCGTATTTGGGCCAGCTTTAAGCGCAGGAAATTAAATTTTATGATGCCGTGGCAGCCAGTTGACCATTTGGCCATTTGGCCAGCCCAAGCCATTGCCATTGCAATTGTTGCATTTATTGTTGTTGTAGTTGTTGTTGTTGTAGTTGTCGCGCCGCCGCCAACTGCAGTTAAATGTGCAGCCAATGTTGCTGTTTATATTGTTGTTGTTGCAGTTTCTTTTGCTGTCTGAAAAGTTGCACAAGGTTGGCCACAACAACAAGAACAACAATAACAATAACAACGACAACAACAACAACAACGGCCGCCGCGTTGACGGCTGCGAAAAGTTTATGCAGCGGCGCGACGGCGGCGACACCTACACCTACACCTACAAGGAGAGACCCACCGAGCGACCCCTCGCTGCAAGCAGCCCGGACCAGACTTGACCTACAAAACCCATGGCGACCATGACGCCCCTGGGTGCACACTGTACACAGTGTACACTGTACAGACTTCTACTTCGTCTACTTATTGACAGCTCAAGCTGCGCCATTTATGTTGAATTTGGCATGACGTCATAGCCGGACTTGGATGGTCTCTTAACAATAATAATAATAGCGCCACACCCCTGAACTTTTTAAATACCGTTTGGCCAACAGAAGTTGAAGAAGCTTTTTAAACAGAAACCGAAATAAAACTGTGAACTCATTCCTTTTTTATATTTTATTTATTATTTATAACTTATTTAATCTTCATATGCAAATATCAGACATATATATATCAATCTAAAGTTCAGTGACATATTTGGAACCTTTAGCCACATTTAGAGTTTAATTACATTTTGAGCTTGAAGTGTAATTATATTTTTCAAAGAAATAAATAACGGATTATATACAAAAAAAATTTTTCAATCTAAAAATAATTGTTAATTTATTTATAATTAAACTGAATATCAAAATGCTATATATGTATATTGCCAATGTGCTTAAACTTCAAAGTGTTATTTTGAGTAATTTTTGGTGTTGTTGTTAACTTCGAGAATGCATGTAGTTCATTTCCGTTTCCTCTGGCCGGCTGCAAGCTGGATTGTGTGAAGCGCAAAACCATCGTGAGATCCCCATAAAGTTAAACAATTCGCAAAAGCGGCTTAATTGAAATAAAAAGTAAAATCGTATGCGGATGGGCAAGCCGTCAGTTCGTTTGGCTGTTTGGCTTACTGACCATCAGCTTCATTACCATTAAGCGACTGTGGCCACAAATCATGCATTTAACGCCTTCTTAACAGACCTGGAACTTCAACTGGAGCCAGGGGGATTGGGATGGAGGCAACTCTGGACTCTGTAGCGCCGCAATCAAAACTGGCAATAAGCATGCAAAAAAGCCACGGCAAGCCAAATGAATTGAAATCAAACAGGCTCCTGATGAGCGAAGCGGGCCTGAAGCTGGAGACGTGGCCCTGGCAATGGCTTTTTGTGGTCAGGTGTAAAGCTGTGTGTAAGTGTGTGTGTGTGTGTGTGTATTTATTGAGTTGTCAGGCAGGCAGCGCAGTTTAAACCGAAGCAAGCCCAAGTCCAAGTCGCAGCGACAGGGCAACCTGATGAGCTGTTGATGTTGCTGATCGTGCCAGTTGACAATTACACAACGAGAGCGGGACAAGAAAGGGGTCAGGAGCAGGAGCAGGACGCGGACCAGAGCCAGCTAATGGAGCGATCGTTGGCCAATTTTATGGGCGCAGCAGACAATTGGCTACCAGTTTGCATGAATGGAAGCTGCCCAGTCATTCAGAGAACCCATGTGCAAGTGGTTGCTCTTTCATAAAGATAAAAAGTGATCAGCATTGGTAAAGATTTGCTAAGTGCCAGTGTTGTGGCAGCTTGTAAATCAGTGATGGTCAACTTTCTGCAGCAATGTCAATGTCAATCAGTGTGTGGACAAATTAACCAGATGATTATAAAAGATGAGAAACTTAAAAATATATATTATAATTATAATAATATTTCTTTTTTATCAATGAGTACATTCTTATACCTAAGCCCATTTTTAGTATTCACAAAGTATCTTTCTCCAGCTGTCATATATTCTAGGCCGCCTATCAATTGAATGCAAATTTTGACTAGCCCTAAAAAGAGGAGAAGAAGCAGCCACAGCAGTTAACGTAGGCACTCTGGCTTCGCATTGTGAATGGGCCAAACAACTTAATCAAAGAGACAACATATCAATCTATCAGCTATTTTTCGGCATTTGCATTTCAGCCAAAATAAAAGACTTTTTTCGATTTTTATTGACTTGAGTTTGCCCAACCAAGCTACACATATATCTATATAAATATATTTATGTATTTGGTTAGTTAGTAGTCACTTAATTTATAAATAAGAAAAAAAACATAGTCGAAGCCACAAAGCACTTAGCAGATTCGACAGATTCGAAAAAGCGAACCAACGACAACGAAATTAGCCGATCGTTAAAAACCTGACACAGGCGCACGTGCCATTTTCAAAATGCTTAGAGACCGAAATGCCTCACAACACACATAATAAGCCAAAAAAAAAAAAAAGAGGCAGCGCGAAAAAACAAATTTGAAGCGCAAAAAAGCTAAAACGCACAGCAGAGACAACAATAATTTCACTGCGACAACAAAGCCAAAAACAAAAACAAAATCGTAAATACCTAGCCGTCTTGTAGCGTTGACAATTTTGCGTTAAAATTTATTAACCAGAAATTGATTGGCCCAAACGGCTATCATCTATGGCTTAAGCCGAGCTCTCCATCTCAGCTTCATAATTTACCATTAGCTTGGCCAAAAAAAATAAAAAAATAAAATCACCTAAAAAAAAAATAAATATATATATGTATCTATAAAAACCCATCGAAGAGTTTAAATCTCAACTCGACTTTTATCATTTGCCGTTGTTTTGGGGTTTCGATAACGCAGTTGCGTTGAAATTTCGCATAATTATGATGCCTATAAATTTGTTTTCTTTCATTAGCTAAAGTTTCAGTTTTCTTGTTTTCTTTGTTGTTTTTCTTATTAGACGAAGGTCAACGACGATATAAAAACCAAATTTTATTTCAGTTGCCAACAAAACCAGCCAAAAAGGCGCTCGACTCCAGTAGCGGGAACAGCCAGCCAAAATGTCTGTCTGTCTGTAAAATTCCCCCAAAGTTAAGTCAAATATCATTCTGTAAGTCGATGGGCTCTGTTGTTTATATGGACGTTTTAAAATCGTTTAAATATCTACATAATTGCCAGCTTATTGCGGCAATATAGTATTGAAATTAGAAATTTTGGCGTGCGATTAGCCAATTGAAACTTTAATAACAGCAGATGGACTAAAAATGCAAATTAATTGTTTAAAGTCGAATCGAAGAAAGTTTTTGTGATAACAAGCAATATTTGGTTTTAAGTCTAATTATAGTTTATTTAACAATTTGAACTTGTTTTAAAAATCATTTCGTATATGGGTCTCGGCACAATTAGCGCAACTATCAAATAAACTACCCAAAATTAACTCTTTCTTTTATTAATTTGCTTTTAAGTGCCACTAATCTTTATTTCTTTTATAATGTTTTCTTAAGCATTAATAAAACTGTAAAGTGTACCTAATTTCTAGGCAACAATTGGACTGAAACTATGGGTACTAGCCAAGTATTTGTTAGCTGGCCGCGCAACCAAACTCATTTGCATTTATTCTTTTCTTTCGTCATTTTATTGGCACTAAAATGTTTATTTGTTATTATTCTGGCTTATTCCGGTTAACATTTGTGCAATTGCACGAAATTGTTTTGAGTTTATCCGAGTGGCTTTTTTATGATCTCGTTATTCGCCCATTAACGGCACTAATTTTTGTGAGGCACTTGCTCTTCCCACCCGAAACTTGGCCGCTGATAAGAAACTGAGTTAAGACACTAAAATTTAAATCAATGACATTTTTGGGTGAAAGTTTTAAACATTTGTTGTTGCTGTTTCGATTCGCTTGATGCGTTCCAAAATGCCGTTTAGAAATAGAAAGTAGGGCGTGTCCAGCCCAATGCTATGCTATGCACCGCTCCCGCTCCCCCTCCCCGATCTCTCAGCATATTCGATATTTGAATTTAGGGCAATTTATATGCCAGTCCAGTGGCCAGTAAGCAATAGTTAGTGGCCAGTGGTTGGTTGCCCACGCCAATCTCTGCGCCAGTCGGCGCTGCTCCGTTCTGGTTGTGGCATCTTTTGGCCATGTTGCTGAGGTGTTGGGCCGTGTACATCAAATGTGCAAACAAGCCACATAAATCTCATCAGGCAAAATTATTTTTTACTACTCAATTGCAACAGCGGCAGCGGCAGCAGCAGCACAGCCAACAAAAGGGTCCTGCCACAGTGCATAAATCTCCTCTCGAGGCTTGTTCTCAAGTGCAGCCCCGGCTGCCGCTCAAGTTCGGTGCACGCTCCCCAATACTTAGTTGCCCCGTCTCCGGTTCCGATAAATAATTGCGTACATTTGAGCAAATCGTGTTTGATGTTTGCTGTTTGCTCTTCTTGTTGGCCCAGTGTTGTTTTTATTGGCCCAACTGTCTTTTTGTTTCAGCTCTTTTTTGGCCAGCTCTTTTATTGCTACACATGTAGTTTGTTTTATGCACACCAAAAACAACAACCAAGAAATACGTATTAAATAGAGCATCATACTCGACTGGACAAATGCCCTGTATTAATCTGTATTAATAAAATGTACAACTAAGCGAAATTTGGTCAAGAAAAATATTACTTTATTTATGTTGCACTCTAAAGTTTAATAAGTATCTAAATTTGATTTCTCTCTTTTGAGACATCATAACCATTTAGTGCTCCTGTACTCGTACAGGGTATCTTGAAATGTTAAGCAAATGTGCGTACATGGCGATCTTTTTGCTCGGTTTCCCCCATAGACTTTTTTGTAGCACATTTTCGTTAAAATTTATTGCATTTAACAAAATTAGCTAACAAATTTATTAAGCACTTTGCTTAGTTGTTTGTTGTTCTGGTTGCTGTTGTTTTTATTGTTGTTGTTGTTGTTGTTGCTTTGGGTGGTCATTGATGAATTTGTTGGCATCGCCTTGAAGCGCAAGCCACGTGTAAATTGGCCAAAAGTTATTTCGTAGCAATCAATGAACCCATTAAAATTTAATCCCAATCACGTAAATAAAAGTAGAACTTGTCGCATAAATTATGTATGTGGCAACAACAACAACAACAATAAATACGTAGACGCATCAACATATACATACATACATATATAGTAGTAATAAGTTGAAAAATTAAGCACAAATCTGCTAATGAATTGCAAATATATGCGTCGATTCGGGGCGCGCCAAAAAGAACTTGACTTCTAGTTCATTTAGAGTTGGTTTATATTTTTATATACACACACATATATACACTATAGACTAACTATATATATGTTTATTTTTTTTGGCTAAGCTCGTAAAAAGCGCAAATCTATTAAATTAAAAAGCCAGCAACAAAAAGACAAAAGTTTAATGAGAAAGAAACCTGATGGCAACGACTTTGGTTCGGTTTTGGTTCGCTTTGACTCTTCCAATTTCCAAAAATGTAACTTTCCAACTTAGCGGTACGCCTTTTTATTGAAATCATAGAAGTTGTTTTTGTTGTTATTGTTTCTTTAGCTGTTGCTGTTTGGGGGAACCATTCTTTAGCTTGTCAACTCGATGAGACATAAATTTACAAAAAGGCCAAAACGAAAAAGCTAAAAAGTCACAGCCAACTGGCGGCAAATGGCTCCAAACACAAAGGCCGCGGCGACGTCATTGAGCTCTGCCTCCGGAGTCCACAACAGCGTCTACGGCTGCGCCATGCTGTGACACTTGTGCTCTGACCCAACCATTGGCACTGGCTCTATTCGGCCCGAACGGGCCTAATCAACACCATGACCAACTCGCAGGCGGGCCTCAACTTGGGGTAGCTATCATAAATTTTGGATTTAGGCCACATGTTAAATCTGTTAGAGACCCCGCTCTGATCCGCACTTCGTTAGGCCTCGTAGGCCAAGCTTTGCCAGCTTAATTACAAACCCGATAAGGCGTCGATAGCTTAAAACGCATTTTTCTCTCTGGTAACAAGTGTCGTGCAGCAGCTATTGGATTGGGCCCATGGCCTATCAAATGTCTCGATCTATGTTTGCTCTAATTTGCCGATTGTTTTGTTTGATTTAACCAAAGATTTGACAATCATTACGATAAAAATGAGCTGATCAAAAGATTTGAAATCTATTGTAGATGCTCTTTCTGGATTATCAAACTCTATTTTGTCAAAACTGAATTGTTTTTTAAGAGGAGTATCTTTTTACCAATTGTTTGCTCTCAAAGAAATTAAGCAGAATATTTAGTTGAAAACTAATGTAATGCAAAATGTAGATTTACATTTAAAACATCTCAATGCTCAATTTGAAAATTGTGGATAAATTATAATTGTTTGTTTTGATTATCGGCTTCATGTAATACTAATTCTTATTTGTTGTGGCCAAGAGTCGAGATTGTCAGCGCTTTGACAGTGACTCAGTGGACGAGCGCACGCCCAGATAGCCCTGCAGTTTGCACTACCACTACCAAGAATGCAAGTCTGTCTGTGTCCCAGTCCCAGTTGCAGTCGCAGATTCAGATTCAGATTGAGACTCGAGAGAGGTTCAGGTTGAGCCGTGTGCATTACTCAGCGACGGCTGCGCAGCATTTTTAATTGAAATAATTGCGGGTTGAGTTAATTAAACGATAAATAATGTAATTGTGTATAAAAAGGCGATTCACAGACGCTGCGGCGAGTCACGGCAAACAATGGACGACAGAAGCACAGAAAAATATACGAAAAAAAAACAAAACAAAAATAATAATAATATTGCACATAGGTTGGGTTGCCGTTGCCGCTTGCATAATGCACATAATGCCAAGTCTTGGCATTCTTAACCGCAAGCCGAGAGACTCTCAACCAGAGACTCTGAGACTGTAATTAGTGGCATATTTGTTTCAGCTGCAACGCCGAGTCAAAACAAACTGAAAACTTGGCCGAGTGTCTGTTGATTGATTATGGCACATTTGATTTGGTCGAGACGGAGACTGCAGATGGCAAGGGACTGGCACCTGGCAATTGGGGACTTGGTTAAGGCTGCGTGGGCAACGAATTCAGAATTACGATCGCATTTGAAATTGAAAATGAATTGCTGTGTAATAAGAGGCGCGTGCGCAGCGCACCCGTTTTTGGGATGATGCCTCCTATGCATCTCTCGCTCTTACTCAATCTCTATCCCATTCTCGCTTACTGATCGGTGTAATATGCACGCGTAATCGATTTTGAACGCCTAAATTATGCAAAATTGGTTTTACTCATGGGCAATAACAACAGCAACAACAACAACTGCAACTGTCATATCGTTAAATGCCGGGGTTTATGATATGTGGGCATCGTACTTATAAAGCGCACGGCAAACATTTAGATTGTAATTATCTTAAATGTGCCCAGTTAATTTGTTGTGCCGTGGAGCACGGCGTATGCGCAATTTGTGCCCGGATTAAATTGCATTATTGTTTTTTTTTGTTTCAGGTTTCAGCTTAATTTGACTGTTCCTCTAATTGGCAAGCGACGTATACGCAATGTGGTCAACTTCGTGGAAAGTTCTGTGGTTAACGAGCACTGTTAATGCGATTATAAATAGAAAATAGATGGGAAATGAGTGATCGTGAATCCCAGCAGGGGTCCAGACCTCTGCTAAATGATACGATAGTTAAACTGGCGTTTAATTGAATGGAAAACCCCGACACCTCACGCCCACTTAGAAGCTATACAAGATATTTTAGACAAGTCGCGATAGATTACCCGGTATTTATTTATCGCTAGTGTGATCTAAAAAACACCCAACCCCAGCAATGGGAATTACAATGCTATATAAAGCGACTATTTATACCTACATCAATATGAACTTGATGTTCAGGTTTGTTAATAAGAAAGATTTAATTTGCTAAAACATATACTTGTAATACTATTGTATAATTCTTAACACTTTAAAATGATTCTTATTAATATGTACCTTCTAATAAGCTCATTTATCCTATACATTACAAAAATTTTGCATAATTTTAATTTTATTTTTAAATCAGAAGGTTAACCTCTGGTGAGACTTAATAAATATTTATTCAATTCAACTTATAGTTCTACTTGATTATTAGTCTGGGATCTAAACGTTTTTGAATGTATCAATTATTTAATTGTTACTATACTTTCAGTTAAAATAAGTCATCTTCTTCGTTGCTTGAATCAATATCACATCACTTAGTGTATATCAACACACCATCTATTTTGCTACATAACAACGTCAACACCTACATAAATACACGCACACACACACACAGGCCACCTACACACACAACAACTGAGCCAAACCCTTGAAATACGTTTGCAGCTCACAGCTCAAAAATAAAAGACTGAAAAATGTGGAAAAAAAAATACAAATATGGCAAACAGAAATAATTATTTCTGCGGCATTTTCAGTGCTCCTGCTTGTTGACTTTCGGTCTCTTGGGGGTGGGGGCCAAGCGTGCGGCTGTCCAGTTTGCCCTTTCAGTGGAAGTGAAGTCAAAGTGCAGAGCCGGAAAAAAAGAACGAACGAGAGAAATACGCACTGTGCTGTGGTCTGTGGTCGACCAGGGCACTTACGCAGCTGGGACCAGGACCAGGATTGGATTTGGAACGGAACGGACCGAGTCAGGGCCAAGTTGGCCTCAAGCGCGACAAACGTTGCTGCTGACGAACAGGACCGAGAAGATGATGAGCTGACGATGTTGCTGCGGTTGTTGTTGTTGCCTGGGCTAACTGATTTCGATTTCAATTTGCAATGGCTTCGTCCAGGGCCCGTGGAATGCAAAAAGCCAAACAAACAAACAAGCAAACAAACTTCTTTTAATGGCCACATAGAAGTTGTTGTGGGCGCAACAAGGCTCGCAACGCTTCCTGTCAAGTGATTTATGCCAATGCTGCTGGCAGGCACACAACCAGTCCCAGTTGAAATCCCAATCCCAAAACCGAAACACAAGCCCTGCCTGCAGTTGGTAACTAATTTTCTTGTGTTTGCTGCAGAAAAATTGACTGCCTTTTGTCGTCGTGGTCGTCGTCGTCGTCGTCGCCTGTCTGCTATCTGTCTTGGCCGGCCCAGTTTGTGGCTCAGTTTTGTGCCTCGGCTGATCTGTGATGAATGTCTGCGTTTTCTGCATTGTCTGCCAAGTACCACGCACTTTGTGCAGCTGTATGCATGTGTGTGTGTGTGTGCGTGTATGTGTGTTGTGTGTAGGTGCAATTTGCGCAATCATCGACGGTTTTACCTGCCCACCCGCCCGCATCTCGAGACTTGTGGCTGGGCGCGTGCGCCGACGCCGCTTAATGACTGCACAGGAATGCCCCCATGCACTTAAAAAACAATTCAATTTACCATTGCCAGCATTGGATTTATGAATGAAAGCCACAAAAACAAAAAGAAAAAAAAACTAATAAAAAAAAAAACAACTGAGAGAGCCAAGCCTTTTGCTCGCACAAAATTAATTAATGACAATCACTCAAAAGGCACGAAAAATACGCAAACGAAATAATTAAACGGCAAACAGGTATTCCATTTTCATTCTACCTAACCATTCTACACACATTAGTCAGTCAGTCATCTGTGAGGCCTCTCAGTCCCGATTGCTATCGATACGACTTGACTTGACTTGACTTTACTCGACTTGGCTCCACTTAATTCTCTGTTTGTTTTGGTAATGAAGCTCATTTCCGTTTCGTATACAAAATATAAAAATAAAAATAAATATGCATACGAGTAGTTAGGAGTAGGGCGCCTTATAAACAATAATCTATCGCTGTATTATATACTTATATTTCGAAACTTTTTAAATTTCTTTTAATTTCTTAATAAAATAGTTTATTATGCCAACTGTTTGTGGCATATCAATCAGGTCTATTTATCGCTCGATCAATTTTGCCTAATCCAATTCAAAGCAATTATGCCTTATTTGTGTTAATTTATTATAATAAATGTAAAATACAGCGCAGTCATTTCTTGCTCACTGTTTTAATTTGATTTTCTGTGAGTGTTTTTGTTGTTTTTGTGATAAATTAAAATTTTTCTTTACCAAGTGTTAAAATATTAATTATTTAAGCAATACACGCAGCTACGGCACGCGTCTCTTGTATATTTTATTTTCTTAATTTTTGTGTAAATATAAGCAATACACACAAACAGAACAATAACAACAACAACAACGGAGGCAACACATGTTTGCCGCTTGTTTGTTTGTTTTAATTTTTATAATGAATGATTTCTCAGTCAGTCAGCATTTTGGCCAGTTGATTGGGCCGAACTGGGCGGCAGCAGGTGAATAATTATCATCTCTGTGACTGGGCACTCGCATAGGTAAGTATCTGGTGCTCTTTTGTTATCCCACTCTCTCTCTCTCTTTTTCAATAGATTGTCAAATGAACTGTCACGCTTTTGCATATTTTGGTTTTTATTTTTGATTTGTTTTTATTATTCAATTGTTAATTATTTAAATGATGCGTGCAATTTATTGACTAATTGAAAAGCGTGTGCTTATGTTTATTTTGATTGGCCAGGATTATGATCATTATGTTTTAACAAGTGTTTATCTTGAAATATTGGAAATGCATTTTTCATGATTGTTATTTAATAATTAAATTACTTAAAAGGAAATAATTTTTGAAGTCTTCTACTACTTTTTTGATTTCAGAACTAGCCAAGCCTATTATAACAATATATAATATCGTTTTCTTGCAAGATAACTTAAATTAACGTATTGGTGTTTGTGTTTTTACTGTCAAAAAATCAATCAATCATTGCAAATTATTTCGAGCTTTTCTCTGGGCAGCCTCTCTAATAGATCCAATTACGGTTTGTGTCACGTACTTAATTCCATTTAGTGGTCTCTAAACGTTTGACGTGGTTATTGTTATTGTTTATTGTTGTTGTTGTCGTTGTCGTTGCTAATGTTGTTTTCAGTGTAGCCGGCACCGGCAATTAGCTGGTCCAGCCTTATAACAACTCATTTCTTATGAGCTTTGGCAAGCGATTGCTCTTTGTATTGTTTATATGTCTTGTTGTTGCTATTGTTGTTGTTATTTGTAACGACACATTGCGAGTTAAACGCTTTTCTTTAATTGCATATAATCACAGCCATTTGCACGATCCAATCCAATCCAATTGACCCGAAACGAATCGCATATTTTAGCTCTGAAGTCAGCCCATTGAAATTTGTCACACGATCCAATTCGATTTTCGTTGCATATCGCCCCCAAGCACACACACACACACACACACACACACACACACACACAGTCTTTGATTGGGAAACCTGTATCCATGCTATATATCAGTCTGGTGATATCGTCTCAAAGTGCCTCTTGCAGCTTTCACTAACAAAACGCCAAAGAGGTGGCCCGAATAAAAACACACATACACTGATATCTATGGCTAAGATACCTACATAGTGCCCAGCGAACAATCCAATAACTTAAAACAAGTTTTTTTTCATTTGCATGGCCAGCAGAGAGAATTAAAAGAAGAAGAAAAATAATAATAATAAATAAACACAAGCCGAATCTAAGAGCGCTTGTGTCCCACAAATAAATTATTACCCAAAGGGCATTCAATGCCTTTTAACAACAGGTCAACCTTATTATTATTTTTATTATTATTATTATTTCTACTCGCTGCCTCGGCCACGCAAAGGGCCAAAAAAAAGTATAAATCGATACCAAAAGCGAAAACCAAAAAAATCCCAATGATCGTCGCTTAGTTATTTCCCCCTCCTTACTTAGTTTAGATTTTGTGCGTGAGTTTTAAATTTTGTTTCGTCTCTCGCCGCCCGCCCCTTGTCTCTTATATCTGTGGCGGCTATTACAGCACCTCGCAGTGAAAATCAGGCAAATGTTGCCCCAACTCTTCGCTACGATTTGGACTTGTTTGGTTTTTTGAAAATTTAATACAAGCGCGACACAAAAGACGCACAAAAATGTCATAAATTATGCGACCATGATACCAAAGGGAGGGGCACTAAGGCAGCTAAGAGACCTATGGAGCTTGTTTCATATACTCTCAAGTATAAACGGGCAACATTTGATCCAAGTCGTTTGCTCTAACAATGGAGTCGGGGGCTTGGTGCTGGATCCAAAGCCGGGCGTGTGTGTGTATGTGTGTTGCAAGTGCTTTATCTATCTATGTCGTATAGGCGAAGCTATGACAAAATTTCCGAGCCTTAGATTAATTCTGCATTTTGAAAAAAAAACATTTTTTTAATAAAATACATGTTGGTCATGATTAGTCTTCCTAATTGATTATGTATTTAAGGAATATGCATTATAAAAAAAGCTTCTTTAAATTTTTTTGGTACGAAAATCATATTTACCATCACCATCATGCTTTATAAGACAAAAATTTTGACATATATAGCTCTCGGATCCATAGATCCCATATTTAAAAATTCCATAATTAAGTCAAAACTGAACCGATTTTCATGTTTGATGGCATTTTGATCATGATTTGGCCTCTAAATTGATTCTGCATTTAAAATATATACACTTTTGAACAACATTTTTTTTTGATTTTTTTGAAAAAATCACCCTTGTTCATTTTAAAAAATTTTTTTTTTCAAAATTTAGAATTGCGAATTTTTAGTTTAAATCGATTGTATTAGTCATAATTAGCATAAAAAACAACATTTAACCCGATTCTGAGGGGGTCAAATT
>SCDY01000673.1:0-57329 GCA_004143825.1 Drosophila micromelanica | reverse complement strand
AGAATTCATCTAGACACCGAACCATGAACAAAAAGACCACCCTCATCAAAATCGGTTGAGTTTTGGCAAAGTTACGACTGGGGAAAGTTGAGACCTATCGTTATATGGGAATACTAGGGTATATATTCGAAAAATTTTTACATGAACTTGGACCAAAAATTTTATTTTTAAACTGAAATGTAGAATTCATATAGACGCCGAACCATGAACAAAAAGGCCATCCTTATGAAAATCGGTTGAGTTTTGGCAAAGTTACAACTGCGTAAAACAAAAGTCTGCAAAAGTATAACAATAAATATTGAAAAGTATACACTTACTTCGAGTTACAAGTTTTAGCTAGAACCTATTTTTTTATTTTTGGATCAACGACCTATCGCAATGATTAGAATTGGTAATCCAATGGAAACAATCGATTACATATGCCACAATTCGAAAAACAATGTTTCCCATTGACGTCAAAGACAATATTGGGCGGAAATTCGGATGACGCTCTGGCTGCTGACTAATTAAGGCATGGGTAACGCATGATTTCATGCATTACACCTTATCAATTTATCAGTTATGTTAATATCTGTTTATTGCAGACACGTTGGTGCCATTTCACAAAACATTTCGTCTGCACATGCTAAACAGGAAATGCTGCAATCAAACTGAAGGTTGTCGATGGAAACAGAGATAGTTTTCAATAGCGATTTGGGGCTATGCATCATCATCAAGTAAATAAATCAATCAGCTGTTCCATATTGTTCACATCAGCATTCACACTTTTATCTATGCTCGCTGATGTATCTACGAGTAACAGAGTCACGTCGCATTTATATGATTGATTTGTTTATATTTTTAGAGTTGGACTGGTAAACAAGACAAGTAATATGAGGGCATCTGATAGATACATGTATTTATTTATATATTCGTCCCCTATTTTTACCGATTGCACAACGCTGGTGCAAAAATTCCAGGTAAAATGTACATATGTGTGCCAATTGTTATCGGGGCTAAATATGGAATACATATTCCTCATGCTTATCATGTGGAACCCAGCAGACGCTTATAGCAAATACAATAACTTTATAGGAACGCGAAAAGAATAAACAACATGAAAATGCGAAAGCTCCGATAAGATTAGATAGTTATATCAACATTAGAGTGAAACCAACGTTTTATCGCCAATCGGGCAGGCAATCCCTATATATGCACTCTGAGTTCGTAAATTTCGAGACAGTTTCCACAAAAAAATATATATATAAAAATCCATAAAATAACTGAAGATTTGCGCAGCACTTGAACTGCGTGTTTTTTTCTGTTTAAACTGAAGACTTATTTAAATAATTGTATACATATTTCTCTGGAATTTTTGTATAGATAAGCTTGCTAAATAAGATTTCTTCTCTTTAGGATTGCATTTTTTTTTTTGTGGAAATGATATTTAATACAGAATAGCTACTAAATCTGATATCATTATTTGCTTTAATCCTAGATAAGAGAAACTAGTCTGTCTTTCATCTGAAATTTATGGTAATAATACAAAGCAATATTTATAATTAGCCATAAATATGGGCTTATTGGATGAGCCCATGTTCCAAGCGGCACTAATGTGACACATTTATAAAGAGCTCTTATGATACAAAACATTTTCTTTGAACAATCTAAAGCCATATAAACCATATAACCATATAAAAACCAGCAACAACAATAAAAAGTTTGTGTAGCTTCAACAATTTGTGCACTAATTGACCAATAAAATACTTTTATCCACTTTACACGATTATCGATAATATCCTCCCAATCCCGCCATAGAAAATAAAAAAAAAACCATGTAAATTTTTTTTGTGGCCGCCATTTCCAATTTGTCCAAAACCAAAATTACTCGATGGCTGTTGAAATTGGTGAGATAAATCAACACAATACGGCGCCCGCCCGCGCCCATTGCGTAAATCAAAAATTTATGTTTAGATTTTTTTTTTTGTGTTGTGTTGTGGGGAAAAAAACGCAACAAGAAAATAAAAAATAAAAAACTTTATAGATTTTTGGATGCACGGAAATCTTTTGATTGTGTACAAATTTGATGTTGCGCCCCGCAAACCTCTCCCTTTTGGGCTTGTCTGATTTATAAGGTCAACGCGAGCACCAAAATAAACGCAACTACAAATTCGATAAGACACCAAAATAGGGGGGATCCGGGGCCAAAACGTGGGCGCCCCCAAAACACGAACCGATCCGATCATTAGGCCAGCCAGATGACATCTATCGGATTAATGGGTCAGTTGTGCGTTAGAAGAATTTGGTCTTTTTCTTCAATTTTTTTTTTTTTGTTTGGCTAAAAGCGACAACTTGGTCTGCATAATAATGCTTATCGATGCTCATTAAATGCGCATTTAGGTGGCAACTCTGGCATGCGCGCCGCTCTCAAGTGTCGTCTGCCTTTATTTTTTTTGGATCTCTCTCATAAATCTGCGTGGTTTTCTGTTTTCTGTCTTTTTTTTTGTCGCTTCTTTTATAATTTAACAGCAATTTATTAAATGCCCCCATCGACTTTTATCTGCACTGGAAAATCTCGGGGCAACTGCATAAATTAATTAAACGAAGGAAAAAAAAGCGACGAAAGAATGCGTAAGATATTTTTTGTGGAGCACAACGCACCCAAAGCGGCTGCGGCCCCAACAATTTGCCAAGCGCTAAAGTATCTGCAGTTCCGTATCTGTATCTGCATGTGTATCTTTTTGTGTATATATGTATCTACATCTGCAACGTTGCTGGGGCAACGGTTGACAGCGCTGATTAGCGCACCCAGCGGTAGCTGCTGCGGCTCTTCCACGTCCACGTACAATTTATGGCAGCTGTCCTCAATGGACGCTGACGGCGCTCCAGGCGCAGTGCCTGTTTTTCTTTTCCTTGGGAAAACATTTTTCCCGAATGCATATTAAAATGCATGCAACAGCCGAAATTATGTAATCAAATGTTGTCGCCGAAACAAACAGAAAAATTCTTGAATGTGCCACACGTAATCAACATCAAATTCATTTTTGTTATGTTGTTTTTCTTATTTCTTTTTTCTATATTTTTTTGGGTATGGATACTTGTACGAGTACTTGTACGTTTCACATGACGTGAGGAAAATTGTTTGGCTTAGGAAAAGCCGCCAGGTAACCGCATCTTTTGCTTCTATAAATTAAGAAATTTCCAACACGTACACATAAATTCTTCACGTCCACGCTTTCCACTTTCTTTCGCCGTTGCATTCTGTAAGATACATTTTTCCCCGCTTTGCTTTTTCATTTATTTTTGTTATTTTTTTTTTTTTTTGTTTTGTTGACTTTATGCAAATTTTCGCAGCCAGCGTTCATAATTTCAATGCGACAGCAAAATATGTTGGCGCCAGGCAACTGAAAGCGTCGCTGGCTTCCATTAGCGCCGAGCGGAAAGTATCGAGAGAGATGAAGAGGGAAGGGGGGGCTGGAGGTCTGTCTGGTCTGGTCAACTGCCACTGTGTGATGCCAACTGGCAAATCTGCTTACATGCATTTCAATTTACGACCCCGAAATGTTTTGCCATGCGCAATTTTTCAGTCTGAAGTGGATTTTGGATTATTTGCCATGAGTTTTCCACTTGAAGCTCAATGACCGTTCACGACAACAAAATCCATTTGACTTTGCCCAACATGCATTTATATTTTATATTTTATATTTAATTTTAGTTTTTTTTTTTTGGCATTGGACCACCCGTAAATCAAAATTTGTAGAAATGTAAATGACAATTGCAATGTCAATCAGATTGAAGTTCAGTTCAAGATAAAAAATACTTGAAATAATGGAATATTGCATATGGCTGCATTTATGAAATATAGTTTGATTTTGATGTGCATAGAAAATTAAATAAATTACGCCAAAACAGCTTTTTAATCCATTAAAAGAAAAATGGGGAAATATAAATAAAATTCAAGAAATCATATATTTGATTTGCGTTTGGTATACGAGAATATATATTCCAAATTTAACTAATTTAGCTTTAATTGTTTAAATAGATTTTTCTCCAATTGCAGTATGTTATTTAACTAACGTTATAAACAAGTTAATACTAACAACAATTATGACAAATTCAATGTAATATACATACTGAAATATAAATTTCGTTACACAAATAGAAGTCATTCCCATAAATTATTTTATACCATCGGGATGTAATAAAAAGTTAACACCAAAAGATACAAGACTCTAAAAGCTAAGGTCATTTGTCATGTAACAAGTTATACCATAAATCCACTTGGAAACTAACTTTATGCATTCTCCAAAGACAAGTTCAGCTTATAAATTCAATTGCTTTGTGCATTCTGTTCGCAACTAGCTGCGAAATTGAGAGCTACTGAAAATATGCTTCAGCTTTAGTTATAAAGCACGGAGCGTCCTTTGAAGAAAGTTGATTAACCCCTCGAGATGGTGCCAAGGCAAAACAAACACGAGCGTTAGATGACGACCAGGAGTCGTTGTCCAGAGCAAAGGATAATAAAAGCTGGCAAAGGACAAAGTAAACGCTGGAGCAGGAGAAGAGAGAGACAAGGGAGAGAGAGAGCAAACGAGAGAGCGTACTCAGATAAATTCAGCGAAGAGATGGCAAATGCTGAATGGGAGCGCAGGAGAACAATTGGGTGGCGGAGCTCTGTTGCCGGAACTGTGGGCGAAACAACCCCAAGTGAAGTTCAATTGCGGGCAAGTGCAAGGCTGTCGGCTGGCAGGACACGCCAACG
Source organism: Drosophila micromelanica (assembly GCA_004143825.1). Classification (NCBI taxonomy): domain Eukaryota; kingdom Metazoa; phylum Arthropoda; class Insecta; order Diptera; family Drosophilidae; genus Drosophila; species Drosophila micromelanica. The sequence goes on along the minus strand of SCDY01000673.1, from coordinate 52,588 downwards.
GGCAAGGACGATGGCAAACGCAGACCTTCACCCTTGCCTCCACCCCACCTCACCCACACACACAAGTCGCCAAACTACACGTACATAAAAAAGAAAAAAAGTCGTAATCGAAAGCCCAAACAAAAGGATGCATACGATGTCAGGGATAAAATTGAAAGCAAACATAAACAAGTTTGCAGAAACCACCACCAAATTCGTGGGTGGCTGCTGTTAAGAAGCGTCCGGGAAAAACTTTAAGGGATAGCAAATCACAAAAAAAAAGAACCGTAAAAAGAAAATCTCTTTTTTATGGCGCGCAAAAAACTGCGAGGAAGTTAAGTCAGAGACAACTTTGCATAACTTTGCCAAAGTGGCCAATACATTATGCGGGCTACTCAAGTTCAACTCGGCCCAACACGACGACCAAAAGTGGCTAAATGCAAATGTACCCAAAGCGAATTTAAAGCTAACAGCGCCTTGATTTGTTAGCCAGCAGACCACCCAATCAGCCAAGCCAGCAGTGATGCCAACTTTAAAGAAGCTAACTTCAAAATTCTATGCGGAAGAGAGAGTGAAAAAAGCCAACAAAAGCCCAAACAAAAGTTGGCATTACTTTGGATATTTTATGTTAGCCATCTAATTATTTTATTTGTAATTTTAGAAAACAAAAAGAAAAAAATTATTACTTGATGTTTGATCTAAAGAAAAGTTATTTAAAATTTAATAGATTTCCAATAAAATAATGCTTACTGCTTGTTAATTTTATATTGATAGTTAACTTAAGGAATGAATTTTGTTATGTCTTTCTATATTAACGATGTATCCTCAATTATTAAATTTTGAAAATTTGGAAGAATTAGTAACATTAAAAAATAATAAAAACAAAATAATTTATTTTAAATTAAATTCTTGTAAAATTCGAATTGGCTGATTAAATAAAGCTAGAATCTCTGCTATTTGCGGTTTTAAACATTTTTCTAGCTATATACCTTGCAAAAAATAAAAAACAAGTCGAATTGGCAGCACTGTGCTACACTACACTACACATACACACACACAGAACTCTCAGGCAAAACTACAGCAGCCTCCCCCAAATAAATTCGCTTTGAATGGCGTCAACAAATTCATTTCGCATCACAGCGCATCTGATGAATGACGCGACTTTGACAGCAGCAGCAGCAGTAAAAGCAGCAGCAGTAAAAGCAACAGCAGCATCAGTAAAAGCAGCCGCAACCGCCATGGCCATCATCAAGCAAGCCTCTCCATCGGGAATCAGGCAGTCAGCAGTGGCAACTGCGTCGTTGTTGCCCGTTGCCCGTCGCTTCGGCTTTTGCTTTCGTCATCAACACTCACAGAATCGAACCCACCCCACCCCACCAACTCCCTCCCCCTCCTTACCCACCCACTATGCTCCCTCTAATGTTTACATAACATGGCTATGACGATGCTTGCCCGCCTCTCGCAGCAGCCAGCGCAGGCTCCGCACGCATGCGGGAAGCTCCATTGAGCTGGCCACAGACCTCGGACCTGGCCTAGGGCCGAGACGGATCAGGACAGACATGACGACGCGACGGCAGCACCGGCTGCTGTTCGTACTTTTTGCCGGCAAAAAAGGAAAACAAAACATTGACAAATTTACGTTACGCACCCTGCACCGTGGTTAGGTATCCATATAGAAGTACGAGTATACACACACACACACACACACACATTTATCTGTAATCCGTATGTGAGCATTGTGTGCTTGGCTTTTGTATTCCATTTCACAATGTATTGGATTGTAGTCGTCGATGAGGAGAGGGCGGTTTGATGGATTCACATGCAAATCTCAAACATAACTATGCATTAAGTATAAAAACAAATATTTGCAGACGTATTATTATATAACAAAATTAATATTCAAATTAATATTGGAAAATAATATATTTATTGATTGTGATCGATAGCTTCTATACTCCCAAACATTTTCTAAAAATAAACTAATTTTCATGTTTAACGAATTAAAGGATTTTTTTTAATTAAAAGTTTCCAATTTTTATTGTTAATCGATTGCGACTGTCACTAATAGCATAGAAAACAATAATAAAAGTGATCATGAGAGGGTCAAAATTTTTGTCAAAATCATGCAAAAGTTAACCAAAAAAACTTTGGACATGTAAAGCTCTCGAATCCATAGCACCCATATTTCAAACTCTTATAACTCTGCCAAAACTGAACTGATTTTCATGATTAATGGCATTTTAGTAAGATTGATTCTGTATGTAAAGAATTTTGGGATACAATTTTGTAAATTTTTTCGTACAAAAATTATTAATTCCCTTACCCAATTTATACAATCGAATTTTAAATTTATATTTTAATCGATTGTGGGTGTCACTAATAATATAAAAAACAAAAAAGTTTTTGCCACAATTCATGCCAAATTTAAGAACAATTTTGACATGATCCATAAGTTGTCATAATTAGAACTAAATAAAAAAAACTATATTTTATAACTTAAAGCTAAACTAATTTTCATGGTTGATGGCATGGTAGTCATGATTTGAACTATAGATTGAATAAGCGTTTATAGCGTTTATAATAATATATATATATATATATATATATATATATATATATATATATATATATATATATAAATATTTCATGTCTTCTGTTGGGCACACCTCGTTAATAGTATATAGCTTAGGCAACGTATACGGGCATCTATCTAAACAGGCAGTAAAACTGCATCCCCGTGAGCTGGTTAACTTTCAATTAACGTCACATTTCACGTACCTGCGCACTTTTCACTCGATGCAGATGTAGCGTGCCGCCGGTGATGACCCCCGCGGTGGTCGCCTTGGCGTGCATTGGCGCTGAATTTATGACGTACTGCGTCTGCTGCTGCTGCTGTTGCTGCTGCTTGGCCAAAGCTGCAACAGAAGTTGAAGCTGTCTGTGGTTTGGTCTGTGTTTTTGCAACATTCCTAATTGAGTTTTCTGGTACTCGGTTTTCACTTTGGCAGTCCATTGATGGCAATGCCGTTTCGTGCTGTTGTTGTTGTTGCTGTTGTTGTGCAATGGACATGCTCGTAATTAGCTGCTTGGCTATTGATATTTGGATTGCGAGGGCAATTTATCTTATGTCTAACACCAAATCAATTAGATGAAACAGACACCGCCACGTCCGTGTCTCTCAAAGAAACACGCATGCAAATTCACTTTTAATGCCAAACGAATTTACGCCGATACTTTACGTTTGCCGAATTTCGATAACGTTTTGCACGAGACGCGAGTTCAACTGTAACTGAAACGCACTGCGAGCGCCGGAGTTGGAGCCGCGTCCTTTGCCGCCTTTCTCTGGTGGTTGTTAGTGTTAACATTATCTGGCTTTTATCTAAGCTGCGGCGCAGGGGAAATTCACAAGGATTCGGCACGTGATGAGCAGCAGCAGCAGCCGTATCCGAAACAAAAGCACTAACAAGCTGCCTCTATTCCGATTTAATTTTGTACAGTGTGTCAAGAATGACTTTACACATTAAAAAAAAAATTATTTTTTCAACTTCTCAATAGCAAAAAACAACTTTTTAATGAATTATGCAATTTTAAAGAAAATACTATAAGAAATGACAATTTAATTGCACTAAAAACAAAAATAAGCAACAAAAAACTATTACGACTTAATTTTACACAACAAATGTTCTTTTCCTTGCTGCAACAATTCGGCGAAAAACGGTACATTTACCGTTACACATGCTTTGCATTCTTCGTTTTCTATGATACTCTTACGTCATTTACTGTGAAACTGCCAGTGAATGTCGTTTGAAATGATCCAGCTGGAGTACTTCAATCACCATATTAATAGCATATAGCTAATTAACTTGAGTTGCAGTTTTTAATCACACAAACTTATTTAAATTTTTTTGTATCTTAGCACAATTTGTTACTTTATTTTTTTATTTTCACTTATTGCGTTGCTAGTTATTTCACAATTGTAAAACTTATGCACTTTTTAGTGTGCCCAAATATCTCAAACATAATTAGCATAATCGATATCAGTATTAATTGCATAATATCGATAAATGTTAGCGACAAATTGTCAAAAATCAGGCAAAACTTAACCGAAAAATATTTAAATAAATATAGAAAAAAAGAACCAAATTCACAAACTTATATCAAATCTCAGCATTATATGTAGCTTTGAAGAGAACTTCGATTAGATACAAACAGATTTTCACATTAACCGATTAATAGACGACAACAAAAATCCACTTTAATGGAAGCCGCATCGAACCTAAAGAAAGATACCGATGGCGATGGACGTAAAACGTACGCCAAGAAATCCGTTATGGTCGCACCCGAGCTCGAAGATCAACCCGTTGTGAAAAAGAGACAGGAATTGCACTCCTATGCGGTGGGCATTAATGATGAAATTGAATATCGCCAGCAGTTCAAGGTGAGTCGGCACAAATCTCCATAACAAAAGTCAAAGTGATCCAAACTTCATTTAGGTGTTGTACACAATTGATGGCGAGGAGGCGGACCTGACGCCCAATTATATACCGGATTCGGTCGAGACCGATCAATTCATGAACTTCAACATGCACTTGAAGCACGAACTGGTCAACATGCCACTGTTGCACTCCAGAGCCAGCGGATCGCATCGGACCCGGTCGAGCATGCGCGGCGGAGTCGGTGGCAACAAGCAATCCATGGATGAGCTCATGAATGGTGTAAGTATTGAACCCACACAAAAAACCACTTACTGATTACTCGAACCTCTTTTGTTTTAGATAATGCATGAGGCAATCGTATTTGATACGGGCGCTGTTGAGAAGGAGCCGGACGTGCACGTTCCCGTGCCATTCAAAAAGTCCTTTGTCAAGGTGCAGCTACAAAAGTCGGACTTCATCGAGCTGCACTCACAGATCGCCAACACTGTGGAGAAGGGCACTCCGCAGGGTGACGCCGTCGAGGCGGACAATCGTCTCTATGAATACCTAACCGTGGGCAAGGGGAAGGTGCGTCGTCGCGCCGACAACGAGGCCCAGACAATGGTGGTGCTGACCAACTCGAGGGCGGTGAACACCATCTATGTGGACTACGCCACAGTTGGCTCCTATGTGTCCAACTTTGAGATGTACGACACCATGGAGGGTGTCCATCCGAAGAAAACAAAAGTTCCGAGCGCCGACAGCAATCAGTCCAAGGTGGATACCAGTGTCAATACACAGCCGGCGGAGAGCGAGAGAGGCCACTATGCCAACGAGGATGAGATCAAGGAGCGCAACAAAATGCAGATGTTGGCACAGGAGCTGTACAGAAAATCGACATTCAAGAATGCCATCATGTTCATTGGACGCACGTTGTCCAGCAATCTGTATAAGACGGGCATGCAGCGTTTCCGTAACTTCAATCAGGGCGATCGCTGCTCCACGGATGTGCAGTACAAGTACTCGATGAAGGTGCTCTTCCGGCTGATCCCGGCGCTCAGTCTCGACGAGCGCAAGGCGATCAGCGACATTAGCTTCTGCAGCAGCAACAGCGACATTGTGGCCATTGGCTACGGCCTCTTCTCGTTCTCGTCGCAGCATGTGCCCAGCACCGGCGACGTTTACATCTGGAGCATCAAGAATCCGGGCGAACCGGAGCGCGCCTACTACTACGAGAAGCCGGTGACCGCCATTTGCTTCTCCCCGTATCTGCCGTCGCTGATCGCCATCGGCATGTACGATGGCACCGTTGAGGTGCGGGACGTGGCCGACAACAGCAATCTGCCCATAGCGGTATCGCAGCGCAGCACATCGCCGGGCTGCTCGCCGGTGGTGGCCATACGCTGGCTGAAGCAAGCGGATGAAGATGATGCCGGCGAGATCGATCCGTTTTTGAGCCTCTCCCAGGATGGTTCCGTGACACGCTTTCGCATCGGCAAGAGCCCGTATTTGTTGGGCTTCACCCAGATGACGCTCGAGCGTATCGAAGGTCATCCGGAGGGCATACACGTGCCGAATCCGCCAACGCTTCATGTGGCCGCCAATCGGCATCCGCAGGGCCTGTACATAACCACACATCCGGTGCAGAAGGACATCTATTATATATTGACCGACGAGGGCTGCATCCACAAGTGCTCCATCAACTATCAGCATCAGTATCTGGAGGTGCTCAAGTGCCACGATGGCGGCGTCAATGTCATGGAGTTCTCGCCCTGGTCGCCCAAACTGTTTCTCACTTGCGGCAACGATTGGTAAATAGGAGATCCTATGTATATATATATTATCACTTTTTCTAATTTCTTCCAGGTACGTGCGCATCTGGGTGGATGGGATTACGCGCCCTCTGATCGAGCTGCTGGATGACTTTCTGCCCATCCACTGGGCCAAATGGAGTCCAATCCACTCAACAATTATTGTGGCCATGAATCGGAACACTTGCAGCATTTGGGATCTGCGCCGCAATATTCTCAAGCCGATGGGCAAACATGAAACGGACTCATCATTTAATACAACTGCTCAGTACGCATAGCCGGCCGACTAATACCCTGTAATATTTAAATATTCAATGTTGACTTTCTCGCACAGATTCTCCAACAGCGGCACCGTTTTGGTGGTGGGCAATGAACGGGGCAATGCTCTGTTCGAGGCCATCAACGATATGCCCTTTTCACCGCATTTCCAGTACGATGAAATGGAGAAGGCCATTTACCGGGCAATTGGCAACGATCAGGATCTGTTAATTGAGCTCAAAAGCATTGGATTCTTTGGCTATCCCAATAAGAAGTCTGTCAAGGGATAAACGTCGCGATCCAAACTAGGTAATAAAGTAAAGCTCAAATAAGTGATTGAGAAGTTTCCTTATTGAGGGATCAAAATTGATATGCCTTACTAGGATAGAAAGCTAACTTCTTTTAAAAGAGTATAATTGTATAAAATACCAGCTACAGTATATCGATCAACTTGAAATCAATTTATCTAGCATAATCTATATATATCCCTCAAATGTAAGCAGAGATCAGAGATAGTTATGATATCTCTAGCTTTTATATACATCAAAGTTTGCTGAAATCAAAAATTGGAAATCGATAATTATCGGTTTTGAGGCAGCAGTATATATATTTAATATATTTTGATTGAAATATGGTATACGAAAATTAACATGTAATAATTTATATTTGTAGCTTTAGCTATAAACCTGGCTTTAACTCAAATTCTAGCTTTAGATTAAGTTTTAAATTCTAATTTAAGTATGACAAAATTTGAGAACCTTCTCAATATTGGACTTGAACCAGAATTCGGGTTCAAGGTACGAGGTTCAATGGCACTGCGCACTGTTAAAGCCTCCGTAAATTTGCCGCTACTTATTTACAACCCTAAAAAACTGATAAAAATAACGCTTTTGGAAATGGATCAGTTGCTGGTTGATCAGTTCCGCAGCGAACAGATCAAATTACCGTATGCCAACAGGTAACTGAAGAACCGAAGGCCCAATCGAATGGGCAGTTGGGCAAATACGCGACCCTCGAGACTCGGCACTCGGCACTCGAGAAAGGTTCTTAAATTTGTGTATGTGTGTGTGTGTGGTTTATATGTCAACCGATTGTGGCAACGATGGTGGTCACTGATGCGGTTGCCCCGGTCGGACAAAGGGCCAAGGGCCAAGCAGCGGGTGTTAAATAACAAATAAACACTTGTGTACACATTAGCATACAAAGATGAAAGCAGCAGGAGAATTTATTAAACAGCCATAAAAAATGTTCAAGAAAAGAAATGTAGAGAAAGAAGAGAAAAGGTCGAAATATCTTAACGTTTGTTACAGTTCTTGGTCAACACCAAAAGAAATAGAAATAAATGTCAAAATTTGTGGCACGCATAAATAAAGAAGCTGGGCTCAAAAGAGACCACCATCAAATATGGCTGTAAATCACGAAGCACATTCCTTGAAGGGAGCTGGATGTCATCATCAGCAGCTAAGCGCAATCCTTGTCCGGCTAAATGCTCCGTCGCAGCTGCATTAATTGTTGTGAAACAATCTCGGGCTTGTCGTCGTTGTCGCATTTAATGAACATTTAATTGTAGCCCACATGTGCGCCAAGCAATGCCCGCAATGCCACAAGAGCCCAGACGGGCAACGATGGGGAAGGGGTGAGGGGTGAGGAGGTTGGCACAAATTGAAAACAAAGTGTTATAGCGACAAAAGATGGTCATCATCATCATCATCATCCCAGTCGTCTTCGTCGTTGGAGCTGACAAGGAGACAAACGAGCTTACAGTAGCTGTTATGGCCATGACAAAGTCAACCAGAACTTGGCTGCCGAGTTGAGTTGGCCGCCAAGCTGAGGCTGATGAGCCAGACGCAATGTCATTTTGCCAATAAAAGTTGCGATTCATCAGAATTGTTCAGATTCTCATGGCCCAAGTAGGAGGAGAGCTGAGAGAAAGGCAAAAAGAAATGGAACTCGAGCTGCAAATAACTATTCAAGACTTATTATTATTGTTATTATTATTATTAGTATTATTATTATCATTATCATTATTATCATCATTATCATATCAACTATTATTATTATCATTATCATTATCATTATTATTGTCATTATCATTATCAACTATTAATATTATTATTATTGGAAAAAGAGTATTTTGTATTTTTGCAAAGTCCGTCCGTATTGAAGCTAGAACCTTGAAAAAATACAAAAGTCTATATTTTTGAAAATAACAATAATATTTAAGCCCTTCCTAAACGATTTAATTTTGAAGTCCTCATTACTCATTACTCGTCTGTTTTTTGAATAGAGCAAAATGTATTTCTAGAACTTTTTTAACGCCAACAATCTTTGAATTAAAAACATATTTTTGAAAATTTAAAACTCCAAATTTGTTAAGCAACCATTTTTATGCAACAAGAAAAAACAGTAGCAAAGTAAATATGCAAAATTTGAAAACTATGAATAATAACAAAGAGGAGTATTCGCTCAAGCGACCTTTCACTGTGCTCAATTCGTCTTAGATTCCTTTTGACGTCCGTACTTTTCGCTAGTCTTTCCTTTCGGTTTGACCGATTCGCCGTCATCTGATGAATCTCTGCAAAATATATATATGTATATATACTATATAAACGATCGAAAAGTTGCTTAAAACTTACTCAACATCGGTAAAATCGCTGACATCGCCGTATTTCATGCGGCTAGTGCATAGATTGCAAATACCTTCCGATTCCATGTAGCACGTCTGACAGTAGACTCCCCTGCATTCTGGTGTAGGGCACTTGATATAATCCTTGCTGAAACGATTTTCGAATGAATGAAAATAGGATAATTAGGATTAGATGTACCTGGTCAAACCCGCTTCGCATATGATGCAGTACTGGCCCATGTAGGTGCCCAAACAGCCGTTGGTTATCCTAACAAGGCACGAGGTCCTTATTCACTAATGATCTTATAAGTAATCATGATCATCCACTTACCAATATAATTTTGCACGCACATTTGTTAAAAAATGGGATAGACGATTCGCATAATAATAATTATTCAAGGAACGCGCTCTGCGTCGAGCAGACTTTATAAATACATCTGTGATAACGAGGAACAAAATTATCAGGAATAAGTGAAAGGGGTCTAGTCGACTAGCTGATACCCTGCAAACTGTCGTCACATAACAAAAAAATAATATAATATAAATATAAATAAATATAAAAAACGAAATTTTTCTGATTCTATTAGACTTCTAGGCTAAAATTAATAAAATACAATTTATAAACTCGATCTCTTAGAATCTATAATAGGATAGGACTACCGAAGGTCCTTTCAAAGGTCCTCTCGAGTTTCCAATGAGACACAATAAAATAGCACTACCGAAGGTCCTCTCGAGCTATACAATGAAAAAGTTTTATCAAATTACAATCAGACCGACATGGCTATAGAAACTTGCTGATCGAAAATATATGTATATAGTTCGGAGGTTATACAATATATATATATATAAATACCTCTACGTAGCTGCATGCAATGATGAAAGTACATGGCGCGTGTATGGGCATAATACGGATACGTGATGATCATGATCGTGTGGCACAGACGCGTCAAAAACGCCTTGGAGGCGATCAGAATACAGGCCACAATCCAGAGCATACCGATCTCCCAATAACGGAAAAATTTCGGTGGTCTCGGCAGCGGCAAGCAACGTTGGATATCAACGATCAGATTCTTGGAAAGCGGCTCAAAGGCCACGATCAGGCCGCGCATAATGTCACCGATCATACCGCCGCGCACAATATTGATCTTCGTATATTCAGGTGCTAAAAAGAAAATGGATAGTTTTAAAATTAAATTACGAGAGGGCGAGAATTTTCTAACGCTGCAGTTCCGCAGTTTGCTGCGAGTGATTGGACATTATGGCCAGCATCCAGAAGAGACTATAGTCCACAAAGCAGATCGTGAATAGCTGTAAACCGATAACGATAATAAAGTAGACCGAACGCCAGGTAAACTGCTGCTCCATGGGCATCATTCGCCTCGAACCGAGCTGAAAATGAATTATTACAAACAAAAATCAAATATATATACATATATATATATTCGTACCCTAACATATTTCTGCTTCTCGACATTGCGTAGGGGCAGCACCCGTCGGCCATAGAATTTCTCCAGACTGACATCGATTTTGTAAAAATCATTGGTCACATAGAAATTGCTAAAATTGACGCTGCCCAAATAGTTGAGGCGAAAATATATCGTCGACCTGATAATGCTGAGGATCAGCACGTATAGGATAACGTGCACAAAAATATCGAGTGAACGAAAATGTCGCGTCTGTAGTTCCAGCTCTTTTGCAATATGCTGATCAACATCTCGGTTGAGCGCATCATAATTTTCGCCAGATTTGGGATTGTGATCGAACGTAATGCTAACCTCAAACATGGCGCGGATCTTGGCGAAGCTGTCCAGAGGTCCTGTCATAAAGTTCATAAGACCAAAAAAAAAAAGGAACACCACAATTTCGACTTACGAGTAAATATTTCATCAACCATCTGCTGCTCCTCCTTCAGATGACCTTCAAAGAAACTGGGCAGATCCTTCAGATTCGAGCAGAACCACTCGAAACGCTTTTCGTGCTGACAAACCGACGGCTTGACCTTGAACTTATCTTCGCACTCCTGCACACAGACCCGGCCGGCGCCCAAACAGCGATCGTACGGCGAGCCCATCTGACTTTCAAAGAAGTTCTGCTGATGCTGCAGCCACATGTCGCAGGTCGTAAAGCCGACATCTGTCGAGAAAAAATATCGATTTTTTGTTAAAATTATTTAACTAAATCTCCCAATGATGTTAAATTAAAATTTATGTATTGGGGATCTTTCTTTTTTTCAAGGAATATTGTTGATAATAGAGACCTAAGCCTTTCGTCTACCGATTCTCCTAAACAAAACAATGTTTTTTTTTCTCGATATATTTAAGATCGATAAAAATCGTTTTTAATATTTGATTTCCCACATACTTTACTGAAAGCGATAAGGTTCAAATTGAAAATAAATCGCTGCTGTTTAAATCGATATATCGATCTTTAGATATTTTTAACTTCACTAGATCACAGGAATATACTTGCTACAAATTCTATGAATTATTTTGCAAACTCACGCAGTTGCCGAATGTGGGCCTCCAGACGCTGGAGGACCTCGTCCAAGTTTTCCATCAACTTGCGCACCTGACTGAGGCAAATGTAGACCGTATGCTCCACAACGTAGACGGGTGTGCCCATGATCTCGTGCATCGGTGTTAACGCATTGCGTAGCAGGGTCTGCTCACAGGACATGCTATAGGCCATGATCTCAATGTTGCGCAAGATGTTCAGCAGGGGACCGATGGCCACGACGAACAAAACAATGCAGGTGACCACCGTCCAGCCCCTGAAGCTGCCCATGGTGGGCAGTGATAATAAGAAGACGCATCTGGAATGCGAGAAGAATGCATAACTGCAATCACAGATCTCTCGTATCTCTATCTCTCAGACTGTTCCTCACCTGACCTTGGGACTGTGCACGATTATCAGCAGAAACAGACCCATCAGCACTGCGATTAACCATTTCATGTTTAGATCGTCGCACTCCTCGCTGTAGTGCCTGAAATACCAGAAGAGTACCAGGAAAATGCCGGTTAGATAGCCCAGTAGCACATAGATGAATAGATCGTCGCAGAAGTGCCGTTTCTCGGCCATAATCGGTTCCACTTCATCTAAGAGCGGCTCCTCGGGATAAATAGGTGCCTCGCCTGCAAATTTATCGTCCTCTTTGTCCTCCCTCTTGCCGTAATAGTAATCGTGTGCCACATTTCTACCCGTACCGATATCTTGTGGCTCATTTTTGGTTTCAATGACATTTTCTGGCCTTTTACCTTTCGCGCCAGGTTGCTTTCGACTAAACACGGATTCATCCTCGGAGGACCAATCATACGAGGGACTTGTGCCGCGTGAGGACATTTTTGCTCAACTGCTTTAACTCAAATGAAACAAATGAAATTAGTCGACTGAAAAGTCAAGGAAGATAGATTCCAGTCCTATTTTAGTTAGCTTAAATATAGAATTTATATGTCACATAACTAGGTGTTGTACAAATTACAGCAGCTAAGGAATAGAATTTTTTCACCTACCGGCACTGCCGCAAAAAATACCAAAGCTTTCAAAAGTCCGATGTATTAGAAACAACTGAGATACCAACCAATCTGATGAGTATTAAGCTGAATAAAATTAAGAAAAAATGTTAAATGAAATTAATTATTTTCAACAAAAACTAGACAAACAAAATACAAATTTCACGCCGTCCCTTACGAGGGCTCGAACCACGACTCTTTCTCTTTATGTGTCATAAAAAATGAGCGATAAGTATCGATAAGACAAATATATTGATCTTTTGAAATAAAATTGTTCTTCGTATGGTATATGGAAAGTGTCCTAGGTCAGCTTTTACAGTTTGATAAATCAACGCGTTCATACAGACAGAAAGACAGACGAACATGGCTAAATCGAATCGGCTAGTGTTGCTGATCAAGAATATATATACTTCATGGGGTCCAATATGCTTCCTTCTGCTGTTACATACATTTGCACAGGACCATTATACCCTTTCGTACGCAATTTTAGGGTTTACAAATATTTTCTTACTAAAATTTAAATCTGGAAATCATCAAAAAATGTTATGGTAACCAATTTTATTACAAGTTTGAACTTTACAAAATATTTATATTTAATTCAATTCTGTGGCTTCTAGGCTTATATGGAGCCTTGAATATTATCCTGCAACTTTCTTATGTCTCCTTTTCTCGATCCTTGCTGCAAGTGTGGCCGCAGTAAAGACGCGTTTGCTGTTGGTAAAATGATTCCGCCGTGGGATCATCGGAGGAGTCCCTGAAAGCAGAGTTAGTTACCCCCAAAAAATTCGACGATGATGATAAAATTTAAAATAGAAAGAGCGCTTACTGCGGCTCGGAAATGTCGCTGAAATCGCCATAATCAATGGGCCGCTTGCAGAGGCAGCATTTGTTGTTGGACTCACTGAAGCAGACCTGACAGTAGACGCCCTTGCAACCGGCCGTATCGCACTGGACGCGGGTCGAGCTGAAAGAGCAGTCCGATTGAAACTCTGACTAGGAAAGGGAAAGGAGATTTAAGTTTTGACTAAACTAACGAGCTCAACAGCTTGGCGCACATAATGCAAACATCCTTCCGCAGGCCAACCGAAAGACACAAACAGCAACAACACCTGAGAAGAGATACCTGAATCACCTGATAAAACGTTTCAAGGATGCCAGCGGTACCAACCAGCACAGCTTGGTCCTGACCCAGTTCAGGCAGCGGCTGTGACTGCCCGCCTCCTGGTACAGGAAGGCGGCTCGTGCCTTGCGACGGGCGAACTTGAAGAAGCTGCCTGGAAAGAGTTTAACGAATCAAACAAGTGAGAAGGATCTAGTCGAGAGGGTCCGACTAGGAGATACCCTGAACCCTGCGATCTGTCTTTATAAACAGATAAACCACATCTTGAAATCGATTTTTATCGAAACGAGTCAATATATAAAACAGAATTATAAACATGATAAAAATGGATTACGAGAATACCTTTAGCTTTCCGAAACTTTGAAACCGATTTTTATCGAAACGGGACAAAACGAAAAAAAATCATGGATGAAGAGCATCTAAAGACGAACAGTTTAGGTATGTAGCTTTTGTAGTTATCGAGATTTGCATTCATACAGGCAGACAGACAGACAAACGGACAGACAGAAAGGCAACTCAACTTGTTGATGATCAAAATAATAGATATTTTAAGCGTTTCCTTTTGCCTGTTACAAAAACAAAATACCCTCTTTAGGGTGATTTTGGGATAACAGAAACTACCTCGCCTCTCGAGTATTTTGTTGCGCAGATAAATCGCCCGGACGCGAGCTCGTTCCGGATAGAATCGCTGCATGATCAGGTGGCGCAGTCGCAGCGTGTACGGCTCCGTTAGGAGTATGAGCCAGGCGAGCACGACCAGCACCAGTATAGCGATATAGTGCCGATAGTCGGGTTCCACGGGCCGGGGCAGGCACTGCTTGGAGTCGAGCGTGGTCTTCTGGGTCATCGGGCGAAAGGCGTTCGCGATGCCGCGCATAATGTCGCCCACGAAGCCGCCGCCCTCGATCTCGACGTCCACGTAGGCGGGTATCTCCAGATCGTCCTGCTCGCCGCCATAAGACGCGATAGTGTCCAGCAGCCAGTAGAGGCCGTAATCCGCCAGGCAAATGCTGGCCAGCTGCAGGCACGTAACAACCATGAACAGGCCGTGTTCCGTCACAAGGACGCACTCGGAGCGCGTCAGCCGCCAACTGGTCAACTGCGAAATTGCCGATTAAGTGCGGATCGATCCGATCTAACAATACAGTTGGACCCACCTTCAGGTACTTGGCACGCTCCAATCGCTTCAGCGGCAGCGCTCTCAACTCGCCGAGCTCCCCTCGCTCCCTGTCAAGATCATAAAAGGCGCCGGTCAAGAAATTATTCTGATACTCCCGACTGAGCATATAACGTAGGTAGAAGTAGATCGCCCTAAGGAATGTTAGAAAAATTAAAATATTTTTTCCAATTTTCAATTTTGATATATCGACACATCGGATTCATACATTCTATATATCTACCGCGAAAAATGTAATTCACTAGATCTTATGGTTTTGGCTGTGGGTTGAGCGTCAATCAGTCAGTCAGTCACTCAGTCAATGAGACAATCAATTAGTCATTCAGTCAATTAGTCAGTCAATCAGTCAGACAGTTAATCAATCAGTAAATTAACCAGTCCGTCAGTCACTCAGTCAATCAATCAGTCAGTCAGTCAATCGGTCAATTGGTCAATCAGTCAGAAAGTCAATCAGTCAGTAAAGCAATCAGTCAGTCAGTCAGTAAGGCAATCAGTCAGACAGTCAGTCATTCAGTCAATAATTACAGTCAGTCAATCAGTCCTTCAGTCAGTGAAACAGTCAATCAGGTAGACAGTCAATCAGTCAGTAAAGCAATCAGTCAGTCAGTCAGTCAGTCAGTCAATAAGTCAATCAGTCAATTAGTCATTCAGTCAGTCAGTCAATTAACCAATCACTCAGTCAGTCAATAAGTCAGTCAGTCAGTCAGTTGGTCAGT
This sequence comes from Drosophila micromelanica, assembly GCA_004143825.1. Classification (NCBI taxonomy): domain Eukaryota; kingdom Metazoa; phylum Arthropoda; class Insecta; order Diptera; family Drosophilidae; genus Drosophila; species Drosophila micromelanica. The sequence continues at coordinate 36,978 of SCDY01000673.1, read as the reverse complement.
CAATCAGTCAGTAAATCAATCAGTCAGTCAGTCAATCAGTCAGATAGTCAATCAGTCAGTAAATCAATCAGTCTGTCAGTCAATCGTCTAATCAGTCAATCAGTCAGTAAGGCAATCAGTCAATCAGTCAGACGGTCAATCACTTAGACAATCAGACAGTTAATCAGTTAGTAAATCAATCAGTCAGTCAATCAGTCGATCAGTCAATCATTTAATCAATCAGCCAATCAGTCAGATAGTCAATCAGTAATGCAATCAGTCAATCAGTCGTGCTTACTTTATGAATATGGTCAGCATCATGACCCAGCAGAGAAAGTCCAGCCAGCCCATCGCAATTGTGAATGGAAGCAAACGTTGCTTGATGTCCTGAAGGATCTCGTCGCCCACCTCCGACAGTTTCTTGGAGGCGTTCGTATGGAAATAAAAATCATGCTCAAAACTGATGCTCACATCGAACATTTGCTCCAGCTGGGCAACAAATTCGTAATAGCCTAAGGCACATTTGAGGCGGAGTCTGCTTCAAGGATAACCCACAAAACTTACGCTCCATGATTTTGTCCAGAAACTGCCAGCTGGTGTCCCAGACGCCCGCACAAAACACATCCACCAGCTTGGCGGGATAGCAGAGCGCCAGCAGGAACTTGCTGGCATGGCAGATCAGACCAAAGATGCCCAGATTCTCGCGGCACTTGGCCAAAGCCGACGCAGCCGCACGTCGGCAGCGATGCCAGGGCGTGCCCAGCTCCGAGTTGCAGAGCTCCACGATGGACTTGAGCCAGGCGGCGCAGATGCGAAACGTGTCCACTGCGGCAGGAAACCGATCATTAAATAAACTGGGATATATTCTCTCTCTCCCCGCTACTCACTGATGAGGAGCAGGCAGCTCTGAATGCGCAGGAGCAGCTCCATCACCTGGCGCAGCACGCGACGCACTTCGTCCAGCAGCTGCTCGATGGCCGCGTGGACGGCTCGGACCGGCTCCAAGATCACGTCCGTCATCTGGCCAATGGCGTGGCGCAACAGCTCCTGGCTGCAGGCGACGCTGCGCAGTATGGCCATCAGATTGGCCAGAATGTTGGCGGTGGGTCCGCTGGCGGCCACAAAGAAGGCCAACGTGATGATCAGGGCGCGGCCGCGGGAGCTGCTCAGCGAAGGCAACGCGAGCGCCAGGACACAACTAAAAAGTGTGTAACAGGATTACAGGACTACAGGATGACATTTAGATATCTTGGGTTAACTCACCGCAGTGGGCGGCAGAATAGCATCAGTGTGCAGAGCAGCGCCAGGATGACCAAAAGCAGCCAAATTTGGTTCAGATCCCGCTCCCTATGCAACGGATGGCATTCGTACCAGATCAGAATGAGCCCAATTCCCGTTAAATAGCCACTGATAATCAACGGTATAATCCACTTAAGCGGCCATATTTCGCTGGATTCAGGCATACGATTAAAATCTCCCATTTTAATTGGCATTTAAAGTAAAGTTCATTAGATATTTCCAACTGGCAACTAAAAATCGTTTTCAAATTTCAAATTTACGCGCTCACAGCAGTCTGTCAGAAGCTCGCTGCCACAGCCACGTATATGTGTCTCGCTCTGAAAAGAAAATGGCGTTGCACTCTACACACGCCACACTGCTTGCAGCACAGCTAACAAAAAGCTTACAGCTATGTATTGAAATTCAAACACTTGGTACTTTTTCTCTTTCTTTTCTTCTCTTTAGCTTCAAGTTTTTATTTTCAATCAAACCAACACTCAATATTCTTTCTTTTTTTGTTGAGTGTTTAACTGTTCTTTTACAAATCTCAAACCTTAATTTTCATTAACAAACGGTCCTCTTTTTTTTTGGGCATATTTTTATAGTTTCGTTTATGTGGTGTTTTTTGTGGGGGAATTTTTTCAAACAACGCGAATGCATTTTGAATGTAACGAACTTTTGGGTATTTTTTTGTTTGCTCGGGTTTGTTTTTGGTGTTTTCTTAGTTTAGTTTTTTCTCGTTCTTTACGTGCTAAAAAATACAACATTGCAGTCGAATTCAAAACTGTTTTTTAACCGACTTTATCTGCTATAGCAACTTGATCTTAACTACGTACTTTTAGGTTCTCATATGGGGTAGATGCGTGTGTGTGTGTGTGTATTTAGTATATTGGAATAATTCTTAAAATCTATATATGTAAATATATAGTCATATATGTATATATATATATAGTGATGTATACTATATGTAAGTATGTAATTCATGCTTTTAGTTAGTTTACAGTAAATAACTGTTAAGGTTTTAAGGATTAGGGTACTGGAAGGTATATATATATAGATATATAAGTATTTCGATCTTATATTGTATACAAATATGTATTTACACAAATTGCAAATTAGTTTGATGTATTTGATACTTTGCAAGGTAAGTAATTGAATTACGTTTACGTTAAGAGTTTACGATTTTGATGGCTTAAATAACTCAGTCTAGCACCCCTAGAGATTGGAATTATTATTATATTCTTTTTTTTTTTGGATAAAACGGATTCGACTCTCTCTCGGATTTTATCAATATACAATGTGGAATGTTCAAATACATATACAAGTATTTTATATATAGGTATTTTATGTATAAACTCGTATTATATTGGCTATATATACTCATTAGTGATCGATATAAATCGATATATATCTATTTTAATTTTTATAAATTAACTATATACTTGTATAGGGCTAAAGTTTGCACTAAAAATTTGACCATAACTAAAGTACACACACACATATACACTCATTCACACACACACACACTCAAAATTGAACACGATACAAATTCCTTGAATTTTTACCAACTTTTGTCTTTGGCTTTTAGGCTTAATTTTTTAAACACTCGATTTTTGAAAAAAACTAAACTAAATAAATTAAAGTTTTCTAAACAGAAATCGTATACATACATTGCCCAGGCTTTAGGTATATATATAGATCTATATGTACTACATATATAGTGGAGATGTCGGCAAAGTTTATCATCAAAACTTTTACTACTGTTTCACTAGGCACTTTTCTTCTTCTTCTATTTAATGATCTTAATTTTTTTGCTTTTTAAATGAAGCTCTCTCAAATTTTTTTCTCAGTTTTTCTCATTTTAACAAAGCTCCAAATGATTTTCCAGGGTATCTGAATTCGAATATTGTTGCATGAGTCGAAAATATACATATGTATATATTTATGTATTATTTTTAATAGGTTTTACGTAGTAGGGTTCTATAAATTGGCTTCGTCTTCACTTTCAAGTCTCCCGTATGGAGTTTTGTTTTTAAGGTACTGCAGCACATAAGGTCGAAAATTAAAAACTGTACTCGTTTTTTTGAAAATACCCTTGCCGATTTTGTTAGAAAACAAATATATAAATTCCTGAAAGTCAACATAAAATTCTTTATGTTTTCATATTTGAAATAATCTAGCTCAATGTTTAAGCTATTCATAGAAAAGTGGGTTTCAGAATTTAGAATAATTTATTTTTAGCCGAAATCGGCCAAATCGAATTATTATCATATAGCTGCCATAGAAATAATTATTCCAAAAATAAGTTTTTAGATGAAAAACTTTTTGTTTCTCAAGATTACCCAACGAAATTTGACAGTTGAAAGTGTTTCTATGTTTAAAGATATTGACAAAATATTGTCAACATCAGAATAGAAATCATAGGAAAAATATCTCGCAAATTTCAAAATTTTTTTTCAGGCCTTATTATTTATTTTAAATTCTGGTAAAACCATAGGACTATGAAAATCATATAGCTTCCCTAAAATGGGTAAAAACGGAGTTTTTATATGAAAAACTCGTTGGGTTTCCAATATATCTTAACTTTGTTTATGCTAAATGTGCTTAAAACTTGTACTTAAAATAAGACAATTGTTAATCTGTCTTGAAAATATCTGCAAGGGTATTTAAAGTTCGGCCAACCGAAACTAGTTTTATTTTTTTATTTTCATCTGAAAATTTTCTATTTGTATCTCTTGTTTTTTGGGAGGGTTTTTGTGTTGTATTTTACAGTGTTGTTGTTGTTGTTGTCGAAACCTATTTGTAAGTTCTGTTCTGTTTGAATACAATTTGTATTATCCGTTTAACTGGCAGTTGCGCTAGGGAGAGAGGGGGTAGGGGGGACTTGACCGGGGACCAATTCCAAAATCGGGTTCTTTGCCAAAAAACTGTTGTCGGAAAAAAAACGTTGCCAATTGTTGAAACCAAAGCGAAATAAAAACAATTTGTTGTAAAATTTCTTTGTTGTTTTTGAAAATGTTTTTTTCATTCATTTTTAATTTTTAATGATACGTTCTTTTTTTTTGGGTTTTGTTTTTTGTTTTACTTTTTGACCAATTTACGTTTAGGTATATATGTGTATATATACATATATACTAAATAAGTGTATGTATATATATAAGTGTGTGTGGGTGTGTGTATGTATATGTATATGTATATATATATATATAATAATAATTTACATTTGTTTTTTGCTCTCACTATTTAGTTTCTGCTGTTTTACACATCTCTCTTGTTTGTAATAAATTATACAATTTAATTTAGTTAATTTAATTTAATTTAATTTAATTTAATTGAATTAATTGTATACTTGCGTAACTTAGTTTACTATAGTTAAATTGCTGCTACGGCCACGCCCACTCAAATGCGGGGCGCGATATGTATTTACACATGTATTTTTTGCTTTCTTTCATTTTGTTTTTCTTTTTTACTTCTCTTTCTTCTTTCTTGCTAACTCTCACATGCTTTCTTAATGTTAATTCCTATAACTAAGGAGGGTGAGTGTGTGGTGTGTTGTGTGTGTGTGTATGTGTGTGATAGGGGCGTGGTCTAGGCGTAACTTAGGATTTACAATTGAACTAATACGCGCGAGTTTTAGAAACTTTTTTTCATTATAATGAACGAACCAAATGCCGAACAAAATATATGTTATAATTAAAGTTATCGTTATCGATCAATTCTTATTTCATTTAGCTTTTAGTTATTTTGTTTTTTAATTTAGTTAAAATTCAATTTTATACCTGTTTTGCATTTAACTTTTCAAGCTAACCTCTCTCATTATCTTTTTTGCTATTTCTCCTATCCAAAAAAAAAAAAAAACAAAACAAAAAAACTAAACAAAAACAAAGAAAATACAAATTAGTTTACAACAAATACAGACACAAATAAATTTTTTTTTCATATCTTTTGAACGTTTTTTGTTTAAAGAACGAGCCACAAAAACAACCAAAGCCAAATGTAATTTTAACTAAATTTTTTCAACTCCTTTACTCGTTTTTTTCAGTTATTTTGCTTGTATATAATGTGTATATATATGTAGGCTTGTATTTTATGTATATATATATATATATATATATATATATATATATATATATATATTTCATTTAATGTTGTTTTGTTTTCTTGTTTTTGTTTTTTTTTTCTTCTCTGTTTTAAATAGTTTTTCAAAGTCTTATACGTTTCTTTATAGGGCAAAAAAGCATTATAAATTAATTGTAAAAATCAAAAAATTAGCATACAAAAAATTCTTACTAGAAAGTTGAGCGAGCCTTGGAGACAGGGGGCGCCTGACAGGCGCCATCTGGCGGCAAATGCGCCGCCTTTACCAAGTCTCCAAATTCTATTCTTCTGCCTATTTTTCTTCTACTTGTTACTAATTTTGTTTTTGTTTTTTTTTCAATTTTTCATTATACATTTTAGGCAATTTTTTTCTCTTTAGACGTGCGCATATATAGCTAATTTACAATATCTATATAGATGTGTGTGTATATATATGTAATCGATTTACAAGTTACAATTTACAGTTAGGCGACAAACACACTCCCAATTACTATAGTTATATGGGTATATATGCTATGTATATATATGTATATAAATATATAATTTACAGCTTTACATTTTCTTTTTTTTACATACATAATTTGCTAGTTACGCGCTTCAACTCCTGTTTTTTTTGTTTTTTCTTTTTTTTTGTTGTTTTTTGAATACAATTTGAATTTAGTTTGATTTCTTAAGTTTAGGGTGCGCCCAATTGGCCGCCAGATGGCGCGGCTTTAGCTTCTGCTTCTTCTTTATCTGCTACTTAATTGTAATTCATTTAAATTGTGACTAACTACGCGCTAAAAAAAATTAGTTACACTATGCTGGCGCCATCTATTGGCCAAAACTAACTGGGCACAAACAATGTTTTTTTCTCATTGTATAAATATAGGTTTATAGTTTTGTTTTTTTTTTTTGTAATAATTTAATTTAGATTTAATTTAGTTTTAATTTAGTTTAGATATTTTTTATATATGTTATGCTTAAATGTGTATGTATAATTTTTTGTTTTGTTTTGACGTTAAACAAGACACACAACAAACAGAAAATTGTTATTTGATATATTTATATATATTGTGTGTAAACAAATTTAGCACTAAACGCCAGACATAATATTCTTGCATTTATATATATTTTTGTTTTAGTTTTTTTTCTATTTTTGTGTGTTGTTGTTTTTTGATGTTTGCACTAAATTTCAACTAAATTAGAATTTAATTTGCATTTAAATCTAAATGACAAACCGACACAGACACGTGTTCAGCTGTTCAATTGGACGCCGTCTTTTTGCCCCGCGTTGTTGTTGTTGTTGTTGTTGTTGGTGATGTGCGCAACGTTGGTGTTGTTGTTGTTTCGAGCTGCCGCTGCGCTGGCGAACTGCGTCGCGCTGTCGGCGAACTGTTGTTGGAGGCGGGTGAATTTGAGTTGGCAACAGGCGTCGCATAGACGGCCAAACTGTTGCTGCTGCCGCCCGTCGAGCAGGCGAAGGACGAGATACTGTTGGTTGTCCCAGTTCCCTGGCCTTGTCCCGTTAGCTCGCCGTAGCTCAGTTTCGACATGTTCTCAATGGCCTCCACCCATCGTATGGCATAACCCTCCGGATCGTCCAGATAATAGGTGCGATTTGGCTGCAACCAGAAAAACATAAAATAAATAAATACAAGTTGTACTAAATTAAAAATGTGTTGAAGTGTGACCAAAAGCTATTAAAACTATTGTTTGTTATTGCCTATATTTTTTTTGTAGTTAGTTTAGTTTTTATCTGCGTTGCGTGTGCAGTTTTCAATGTCGCATATAATTCAGTTGTTGTTGTTGTTGTTGGGTCGTAAACACGTGCCGTCGCTATAAACTGGACCCAAATGGTTTGTTAGCCAAGTGTGCGGTTTGTGTTTTTATGACAGGTGACGTCACCAACAGTTGCCTGGTTCAACAAACTGCGACAAACAACAACAACAACAGCAACAGCAACCATTAAAAATATAAACTGTAAACTATTGCTAAATGAAATATTACCCCACTTGAATGTGCACCTTGCACATAAAAAATATATTTCTACTAAAATTGTATCCAAAAATATTTACCCAAGTCCATTAAACAACTTTTTAAAATAGTTAAATACTTGCAGTAAAATACCAATTCATTGTTTCGGAATTTCCAATCAACAACATAATTAGTATTAAAATTAAACTAAACTACGACAACGAACAACAACATAAACATTTATTACAAAATTCCCAAAGATACCAAAAGATAATTTCAAAATTAAAAAAAAATATATCCCAAATAAAAACTAAAAGTTTTATATTCAAATTCCCAAACAAATTTAGTCTTAACAAAACTCGTTTTAAAATACCATATACAAATTATTCCAAAAGTAAAAAAAAAAAATGCAAACTAAATACTTAAAAAATACTAATAAAAACTCAAATATAGCAAATAAAATACAATAAATACAACAAAAAACTGTCACAAATATACTAAAAATACAAATGTTCACTCAAAAGAACTAATTTAAAATACCTAAAAAATACTTAAAATATCCCAAAAAATACGTTAGATTAATTTGATATATAATTTGAATAGAAAACTTACCGTATGCACGAAGAAGATTTTAAAGTTCTTTGTCTCGGCGCGCAGCTCGGGACTCCAGGGTATCTCGCCCTTCTTGATCATCTGCACGGGATCGATGTAGATGAGCCGGGGTCCCGTCGTCAGCAGCAGCATCCGCTTGCGGGCAAAGAGGCCCTTGCGTTTATTGACGAATCCGCGCTTGAGGATCACCTCCCCGTCGGCGAAAACGTGCCACTTGTCAGTCTTTTGGGCCTCGAGCCGTTGCAGTTTCTGTGCGTCGCTCAAGTCAAATGAATCTGGAGGATGGATTATGGGATGATTAGAGGGGGATTAGGAAGGAGATTCTTATTCCGTTACTTACTCTTCGCCGTTGAGGGCTTGTGGGCGGGCGCAGCGGCGCTGCTGCCGACGCCGAGCTCGGCGCTGAGCAGCCGGGTGATCTGGCGCTCATCCAGGCCGGGCTCCAGGTCGCCGCTGATGGGCAGGCTGCTGTAGCCGGTGCCGTTGCCGGTGCAGAACTCGTCGTCCTGGCTGACGCCGGGCAGATAGGGGTAGATGGGCGGGGGTGTCTGTTGGCGCAGCGTCTGCCAGTCGATGCCGGCAAAGAACGGATGCGCCCGGATGCTCTCGTAGTAGCCGAACTCATCCTGGGCGCCGAGACGTTCGCGCGGATCGATCTTGAGCAGCTGTCGCACCAGATCCTCGGCATCCTTGTCGAAGCCCTGCGGAAAGTCAACGGCACAGCCGAGTATCTCCTTGAAGATGACGTAGTCGTTGCTGCCCCGGAACGGGGGCAGACCCGCGATCATCTGGTACAGAATGCAGCCCAGCGCCCACAGATCGGCGGCGGGCGTGATCGGCGCGTTCTGGAGCACCTCCGGGGAGACGTACTGGGCGGTGCCCACAAAGCTGCCGCGACGCGCTCGCATATGGGGATAACGGAAGCGACGATTGCGGGGGGAGCTGGCGGCATCTGAATCTGTGGCTGTGGGCGCCGTCGATTGTTGGGTGTCCTCGTCGTCGTTGTCCTCCTCGTCGTCGTAGTAGAAGCGGCGATCCTGCTCCTGCTGATCCTCATCGTCGATATCATCGTACAGCTCCTCGCTGTCCTCGTCATCGTCGTCGGAGCTGCGCGCCGAACGGCGACGTCGCTGTCCCGTCGCATCGCCCGTGCTGGCCAGCTGGGCGGCGGCGAGGGCGCGTTCACGCGGCGTCATCACCTTGGCGGAGCCAAAGTCGGCGATCAGGGTGTGCATGTCCTCGTCGAGCAGGATGTTCTCGGGCTTGAGATCGCGATGGACGACGTTGCGGCGGTGCATGTGCTCGCAGGCGAGCAACAGCTCGGCGGTGTAGTGGCGGGTGCAGGCGACATCGAAGCTGCCGACGCGATTGATGTAGGGCAGGAGGTCGCCCTTGCGGGCGTATGTCATCACAAAGTAGAGGGAACGCTGATCTTGGAACGTGCACGACAGATTCACAAAGCCCGGCACGCTCGTCATCATGTGCATCACTTCGCGCTCTCGCTTAATGTAGTCCTGTTTGTGCTCTCGCAAGATCAGACGCTTCTCGCACACTTTGACTGCAAGCAAGAGAGAGGGAGAGAGAATTAGTCACGAGTTGGAAGATATGAAAACAGCTGAGATTGCAATGAGATGTATGAAATTGAAACAACGGTAAAATACCATTCGCATTAAAGAGAATTGCCATATTACAGTCACTCTAGAAAGTAAGTGGACACAACTTCGAATTTTAGTGAATAATCTTTTGCGTACACATAAAATACGCCGAAAACAAAGCGCGCTCAATGGCACAGGCGACACCGTTGTCCACAACAAGGTTCCACTTCTCGATAGTGGCCCTTTGGTGGGCAGCGCACACAGCAACAACTAACAGTGTCTCATGAAAAAACTTACGCGGGGCTCCGATCAGCTGCGCAGGCGACACAGTTGTCATAGGCACAGAGCCTGCAGACGGGCGCACAACTTGCCAGCAGCGCTTTATGTCGCCTGTGCCGACTCGCCTCGGCTCGTCTTTTTTGTGCTTTGATTTCATTTCGTTTTATATGCATGTGTGTGTGTGTGCTTCTGTCGTGTTCTTGTTTCAATTTGGCATACATATTCCTCGTGTGATTTATTGAAATGAATGCAAGAGAGAGAAAGAGCGAACAACGGACAAAAAGGGAAGCACGGCAAAACAGCAAAAAAAAATTATAAAGAAAAGAAAAGAAAAAAAAGGAATTTGCTCAAATTGCTAAATTAACAGGCGACGGCAACGTTGCCGGCGGCAGTCGCAACGAAAGCGAGCGCGCTTTGGGAACTTGTTTGCAGCTCCCCCCCGCGTAACTACACTGTTTTTTCTCTGCGACTGCTCCTAAGAAATTCTAAACTGGTTGTTGAACTGCAAAACACACACACACACGCACGTAACAAACGTAAGCTGGGCTGCGGAATCTGTTGGCATTGAAACATTTATTGAGAAAAATGTGAAACGCTTTTAAGCTTTGGCCCCTGTCCGACACAGCACACAAGGGGACAGAGGTTAACGGTTCTTTTGCCCACTATGAATTATGATCGGTTATCAGCAGTTTTTCCGTTTTGTTTTTAGTTTTTTTTTTTGCTTTGATTTTACATCTTTTGTATTTTTTGGCACGAAGAAAGTGTCGATTTTAAATATTCATAAATTAAACGCTTAAATAGCGCATAATAAAATATCTCCTGTAGGTCTGAACGTGGGAAACTTGCAAAAAATTCGTTTAGAAAACTCTTGAAGAACAAGCGCAAAGATAACAAACAAAAACGAAAAACAGAAGACAGAACAGAAAAAAAAAAATGAGAAATGCCAACAGTTTCGACACAAACAAAACTTAAAACGCAAATTTGTTGATTTGCGAAAAAGCGAATAAACAACGTTGAATATAATAAATTACGCTCACTATATCTACTAAATAAATGGATGTCTGTGTGTGTGCGTGTATAGGCAATAGAAAATACAAATATTAATTTGTTTTTGTTTTTTTTTTTAGTTTTTTATTTTGCCATTTTATCAAGATCGCAACTGAATTTTTTTTTAGTCTAGAAAACAAATCAGGGGCGATAAGCTGTCGAGTGGCAGCTAAATACACACACACACTCAAACAGTCTATGGGAGGAAAAACAAAACAACCGCAATTAAAAGATTAGCACAAATAAAACAGCAACAGAGGGCGCTTTTTTATGCGTTTTAAATTTCCCATGCCAAAATAAACGCGAGGCGGCAACAAAAAAAAAAGTGCGTAAAAATAAAATTAACCTTGAAATTGTTGCCGTTGCTTCTTTCTATTTTTTTGCAATAGTTTTTTTTTTCTTTTGCTATTGATTGGAACGTATTGGGATTGAGATATGGCAACATTGCGCGTGTTTTTTTCTTTTCTTTCTTTCTAATTTCTTTGGGATGTGTTGGTTTTAATTGAAAAGTTGTCGCATTATTTATTTTAATTTTTTGCGCGCCATTTGTTGAGCTGCGGCTTAAAAAAAAAAATTGTTTTTTGTTTTTGTTTTTATTGCTGGGTTTAATGCCCGGCGCAGCGACGCTGATAAGGCAACGAAAGCTCAGCCTTGAACTTGGTGGCGGCAGCGCATGTGCAAAAAAAAAAATAAAATAAAAAAAATAAACACAAGTAAATAGCAACAACCAGAGCAACAATGTATGGCAGCTGGCAAAAGTACAAAAAAAAGTAAGACAGCATAAATATTTGCCCAATGTGAGTTTCAGTGTTTGCCCCACTGATCAGCAGCAGCATAGCGAGTGAGTGAGAGAGATAAATTCCAAAAAATGCAGCACACACACAGAGGCATAGAAGAGCGCATTGCAACTTGTTGCGTCTTGAATGGAATGCAGTACAACGAGTTTGACAGAGTGAGAGAGAGGCAGAGGCAGAAGCAGAAACTGCAACAGTGGGAGACGTAAACTGTAATTGTAACCAGTTGTTGTTGCTGTTAAGCAAAGGAGACAACTGAGTCAAAACGATTCTATAAATAAGACGGCAGACGCAACTCCAACTTCATTGTTGGAGGACAATGACCAAAAACCAAAAAGAGAAAAATAGAAAACTGTACACATTGAGAAGCAACAGCAACAAATGCTGCTGGATTGCATTCCAAAGACAAAGGAGAAGCAACAAGAGCAGATGCTCACAGAGCGAAAGAGCGAACAAAGCCAAAAGTCATAGTTAATTGGGCGCAAGGCCGTTTGGGTATGTTTTGGAATTGGAACACGATAAACAGGAAGTCAATAGAAAGGTGTTTGAACCGCAAGATTAAGTCGTAGTGCGAGAGAGCAAGAGTAAAGATCAAAGATGGCAGAGAGCACAAATAGCTGAAGAAACTTCCTTGTTACATTTTGTTTTTGTTTTTTTGTTTTTTTGGCAGTCTATAAACATTACAATGCATAAATGGGGTGTGTTGTGTTTATATACATATGTTTGTATGTATCTATATTTATTGTTGCAGTGGAAAATTTTGCTGCGCGTAGGCGTCTGGAAATGTTTTGTTTTTATTTTTTTGGCTGCAATAAAACTGATTACGCGTCTCAGATAAACGCATGACGACAAAGACAAAAAAATAACAAAAAACCAAAAAACTTTACTCCAAATCGACCCACGCGACTTGTGCGACTTTTAATGCTCTTTTCGCTTAATTTATTGTTACGGTGCCCTTTTTGGCACGACAGCGAATTGACATCAAACTGACAAAATTGCGAATTCGCCGCGGCGAACACACAGCAACAACAAAAATTGCAAACTACATTGTTCGTAAGTGTTTGTGTGTGTGCCATTTCGCATTGTTTCGCATTTCAATTTCATTAATTAGAGACTGCCGCCCAAAATTGGCAAAGAACATTGGCGGCGTCTGTTCGGCCACCTCCCCCCCGCTCTACCTTTCCTGCTTTTTGCATCATGACGTAACTTGACGTTTCGCTTGAAACTCATTTAAATATGTCGCGCAAAACCAAACAGATTATGACAGGGCAGCAGCAGCAGCAACGAGAAGAAGGAGAAGAAGAAGCAGCACGGAACACAGGTAACATAGAACAGGAGCATTTCGAATGTTTTAGAGGAATGTGGGGAACTGAAATGGTTGTTGTTGTTGGCTGAGTCATAACAATTTTGAGTGCGCCTCCTTTTTTTTATTGTTATTGTTGCTGCCTGCCCGGCCTGCCGAGCACAAGTTTATTGCCCTTTGGGGAGCGGCGGGCGGGCGGGCGGTGAGCAGCGAGCGACATGTTGACGACACGCAAAGGATTTTTGTTGTTGTTGAATTTGTACCCAACAAGTGAGCAGCTAAAGACAACGCTCACTCACACACTATCTCTTACTCCCTCCCACTCTCCTTGTTGCATGTGTGTGTGTGTGTGTGTGGAATAATAATAAAAACAAGGCCAAGGCAGCTAAGCCGACTTCCTGGCGCGACTTAATTTGCTCATAAAAGCAGCGCAAAAGGAACTCAAAGAGGGGGTGCGGGTGGTGGTGGGGGAGGGGGTGCTTAACAGGCCTTGCCACGTGCCAAACTCAACATCACCTTTGCAGACTTTGCACGGCAGCTGCAGCACACATAAAAAAATTTGTATGAGCGCAGGTGCAAACAGAAGAAGAAGCAGCAACAACAGTAAACATTGTTATGAATCAGCCAAAAGGGATATGCGAAAAGGATCCGCTGTCGCCGTTGAGTTCGAGTTGAATGACCCAAATTTGTCAATATTATGTTACAAGACACAGAGAGAGCGAGGGAGAGAGAGAGAGCAAGAAAAACAGAGAGCGCGCTGAGGTTAAGTACCCTTAGACAGCTGCGACTGCGCAGCAGCAGCTGCTGTAATTAAAAATAACACACGAAACATAGGTACACAAGAATAAGGAGCAAAAGAGGAGAGAGGAGGCAAATGTCTGCTAAAAATGTTTTTCTTTTCTTCTTTAATGATTTTGCAAGTTCAGTGGCCAAAAATTGCCCGTGTGGGAAAAAAATAGTTCCAGTGTGGAATATGGGAACTTTTACAAGGGAAGTCATGAGCAAACAAAAAAATCAGTTCAACGGCCCGATCGAAAGCAGAGCAGAGCAACGCAGCGCAACGTGTGTGTGCGTGTGTGTCTGCAGTCAACAAGTTGCAGTTCGATGCGTGGGTGCAACAACAACAACATCATCAACAGCAGTTAAGGGAAGTTCTTCTTCGTGTAAAAAAAGTTTTAAGAAACAGAGTTGCAGCTGTACAGGATTAGGAGCACGTGTTGCGGCTGTTTCTTGAGAAACAGAAATCTTTCAGGTAGAAAAAAACTGTTACACAGCTGCTCTCAACAACAATTATACGCACACAAAAGCGATTTGCGACGAATGATGAAATAGCCCATAGACAATGTGAAAATGCGTAAAAAGAATTTGCGTAGCGCGTCAAACAGACGCCGCACAGCAACAACAACAATAAACGCAATGCGTAGCTATTAAGCGCCAACAAGCACACACACAAACATACTCATACATGTATGAGACGTGCCTTCCTCCGCCGTTCACCTCATGCATGTGACAAATGTTTCCAATAAAAACGAAAACGAAATTTGCTGCGTTCATTTCGAATGGGGTGGGGAGTTGTGGGCGGCGGCAGCAGCTGGCGAGCGAGTAAGTGCGCGAGAGTGGGCGTTACAGTTGCCAACATGTTGCCAGACAAGTCCATAAAAATGTTGCTGTCTCTGGGCCCGCTGTTTATAAGCAAATTAAAAGCAAAAACAACAATTGATACGAGTTGAATTCGGTTTGCGCTCGTTTCTTGCGGTGGACTCAAAATACATAAACATGTGTATGTATATGTATATATAGGAAAATGTGTGCCAATAAAACACAATAATTAAAAAAAAGGGGGTGTGGGTGGGCGCACAAAACATATGTTGACCTTCAAAAAGTGACTTCAATGTTTTTAGTTGCTTTTTATGTAAAACAAACAAGAAAAAGGCAAAGTCAAAAGTGCAGTAATTTTTAGGGTCTGCTGTGTGCTGTAATGAAATGTTAATTTCCAGAAGAGATAAGAAGTGGAAACTGTTGTTGTTGCGACTATTTTTAAACCCATCTCGCAGCTTGTCTATTTTACTTTTACGCGCTCCCTGTCTTCCACACTCATTCGCCTCTGTTCGCTCTCTTCTCTCGCTTTACACAGAACGTAAACACATAACGCAAAGCAAAAGCACGCTTAAGCTAGCTGTTCTTGTTCTTGTTGTTGTTTACATGCACCTGATGCTGTCGTTGTTGCAACCGTTATTCTTGTGCTTTTCAGAGTTGTGCTTTATCAGAAATACAACAAAACAGGAATGCGAAAAAAAAAAAAAAAAACAGTCAAAAGCTTATTGCAGACACGCGCCGTTTACTTTGCGTTGCGCTTTTCGTTATTCGCTTATTGTTTTTTGTTATTTAGCATTAAGTAAATAAAATGTGAAAATAATACAAATAAAATGCAAACAATGCAATTTGCAGCTGCGTTTGTTTAGCGGACAGTGCGACACGTGCCAAAGCCGCGACTTTGCAACTTTATTGATTTACCGTTTGTTGCTGTTGCAGGCGAAAAATCTCAATGCAAATTGGCTTAGCACAAATAACCAACAACAACAACAACAGCTGCTTATTTGCCATTCTCGCTTTGCATTGAAACATGGAAAATGCGAAACATGAAACGGCAGGAGGCGTTCTCTCTACTTCCCTCTCGCTCTGACTGCTGACGTTTGTCGTGTGGCAGCAGCTGATCTTGAGCGTCAGCTCTGCGGTCTTTCTGTTTCAATCGATAAACAAACACACAACACAAACAACAAAAACAAGCAACTGTCGTCAGTTGCGCGCGGACGTCGCATTATCGCAGCATAGACGCAAACGTCGACGTTGCTGATTATCAAAAGACGTCAAAGGCAAAGCGCAAATTATTTTGTGTGTGTGTGTGTGTGTGTGTTTCCATCAGCAAGATAAAAATGCCGTTCGCTTTTGGCTGGCTGATGTTATTTCCAATATATGCATGCATATTCCTAGTGGAAGGCGTACATCAAAACAAAACAAAAAACGAAAATATGTCCACTTGAGAGGGAAAGGGAGAGCACGTCACGTGATGGCCGCGTGTGCAGCAACAAACAAGTCTATCAGCAACATATGTTGCAGCAGCTTCCTTTTTTGTTTTTTGTTTGATTTTATTTTACTTTTGACTTTGTTGCCTGCTACGAGGTGACAAGCTTAATACGTAAGTTTATTTTTTTTTTTTCTAATTGTGTGCCAATTTTTGAGCAACATATATGTATGTTGCTCGGCAGCATGCTTAGCAACATATGTTGCTGCAGCATGCTGGAATGTGTGTTCAATTTCTCAGCTGTTCTGGATTATTTTTACTTGACTGTTGATAAGAAGCTGCTGCTGGCCAGGCGACAAACGCGCACAAAACGTTTTCAATTGGGGCAACAGCTGCTGTGCTTTGATTTTGTTGGCAACAGGCAGGTGACAGTGTCTGTGAATGTGTGTTTGAGACGCGTTGGCGTTGGCGCCTTTGCGACCGCATTTCGCGCTTGTTGCCTGGCGCCAAGCAGCCCCACAAATGCTGCCAACATTTTTCTGGGGGGTTGTTAATTATATGTACATACACACATGCATGTGTGTGTGTGTGTGTGTAGGTGTGTGTAGGTGTACTCACTTGCATACTCGCGTCGCGAGTGTATATCCACGGCCAGGTAGACCATGCTAAAGCTGCCCTCGCCGATATAACGGCCAAAGATGAAATCGTTTGGGGATCTGCGGGGTGGTGGCATTTGTTGCTGCTGTTGTTGTTGTTGCTGCGGCACGGCTGGCGGCGGCGTGGACGCTTGCTGCTGTTGTTCTTGCTGGAGTTGTTGTTGTAGCTGCTGTTGCTGCTGCTGCTGCTGTAGTTGCTGCTGCTGCTGCTGCTGCTGTTGTTGTTGCTGTAGCTGGCGTTGATACGAGGGCGACTCGCGACAACACATGTTGATACGCTGCGGCGTTGAGACGACTGATGAACTGTTGCTGGCCACCGCCGCTGCCAATGGCGATGTGTAGCCTGCGAGAGACAGAGAAAGAGAGAGAGCGAAAGTTTAGCAACTTGTTGCTAGGCTGTTGCTAAATGTTGCCTACCGTTTGTCAGATACATGTTGCTGCGACTGTAGCGATTGCTGCCGTTGTTATTGTTATTGTTATTGTTGTTCTCTGTGTTTGTTGCGGGCGTTGCCGTCGCTGACGCCGCCGATGCAGCGCCGCAACCGCATGTGCTTTGTTGGTGCTGCTGCAGTCGCGTCGCTGTCGCCATTACGTTTACAACGGCCGCCAGATCCTTGATGTGGAGTGCCGAGAAATTTGATTCGCTGAGGGAAACGGCAGTTGTTGCTTTTTCTTTTGGCATCGCCGGCATTGTTGCCGCCGTGTTTAATTGTTGCTGTTGCTGCTGCTGCTGTTGTTGTTGTTGTTGTTGCTGCTGCTGTTGCAGCTCAGCGCTGTTGGCGTCGACGCCGGCGGCGACGGTGTTGCTACTGCTCGAGGCAGAGACGACAACGGCGGCGGCGGCTGCGATGCTGGCGGCGCTGCTTGGCGATTGAATCTGCTGTGTACCGTTAATCTGCAATGGAATAACAAGAGAGAGAGAGAGAGAGAGTAAGTTGAAATCCGTGAGAGCCATTGGAATATTGGGTAATAATCAATCAATGCACGTAAATTTGAGCACGCAATAAATTAAAGCGCGCAGTCGCGACCAGCCTAACACACATGTATGGAGAACAGCAGCAGCAACAAAACAATAACAGAGACAAAGCGGAACTTGAAGAGAGCACAAGAACAGGTCCCACAAAAGGCAGCTCGTCAGACAGAGACAGGTAGCTTCTGTTCTTGTTGTTGTTTGATCTGTGTGTGAGTGTGTGTGTTTAGTTGTTTTTTTTTTAGGCCTATGCTTTATGCTGCTTGTACTTATGCGCCGCCATTGACGTCAAGTTCAAGTTGGCGCTATCTTGCTCGCACGCATGTACGCACCAAGCGACTGCTGTCTGGCTGCTGTTGTTATTGTTTTTGTTGTTCCGGGTTCAAGGACTTGGCAGCATAAAAATATAATAAAGTTCATTGCCACCTGTTTACATTTCTATTAACTATGAGAATTGTGAATGTTGTTGTTGTTGTTATTATTGTTTCTGGTTGGTCAAGAAATCATTTTGTGGCGTGATCTTTTTTTTTTAAATTGAATTTTTTTTGTCACTTTTAGAGTAGCAACTAGGGGGGCGCAGGGGGGATTTCCTACTTGGCCCAGACGACGATTTGTCTGTGACGGGTTTTCTACAAATCGTAAAAAAAAAAAAAAAATAAACGCAAAATTATCAAATTATGCAAAACGCATGCAAAACAAAAGCAAAAAAAGGCAACAACAACAAAAAATAAAACAGAAAACAACATTATTTAAATAAAAACAAGGTGAGCAAATGCGTCAATGAAAGTCAAAGACGGCAGCTAATTTAAGTCAAAACTCACAATGAAAAAATGGAACCAGGCTTCAAGCACACACACACAAACACACACGCACACACACCTCAAGCGAATGAATGTGCAAAAAATAAATCTGGTATTGTTTTATAGCCAAAGGGTATTGTAATTTTTATCACAAAACACAATAAAGTGCAAACGAAGCAAATAAAAAGTAAATTAAAACAATAATAAAAAAAATTTGTCTGACAAACAAATTAAAAGTAAAAAAATTAAAACTTAAACAATATTTTAAAGTTTCCATTTAAAGTTTATATAAGAAACAAAAAAAATAGTTTTCTTGCTGCTTCCCTTTCCAACTCTCTATCTCTATCTATTTTTGTCTCCCTTTCACTCTTTTAGTTTTTGTCAATGAAAATATTTGTTTTGTTGTTTTTAACAAAGTGCGTCACGCATTGGAATGCGGTTGGTTTTCTTTTCCAAGATACACAAAAAGATATAGCCAATTGTGCTGTATACCCTGTAACCATAATCAAAGAGGGTCGCTCTTAGCAAAAGATTTTAGAATTTTTTTTTTAATATTTAAGAGCTTAACGCATCATATAGTATATACGCATCATAGTTTTTAATTTTTAGCTTTTATTCCAGTCTAAGTATTCACTTGTAAGCCCTGATTACAGGGTATTTGCCACACAAGCACTCGCCATTTTTATGTTAATTTTTGTGCAGACATGACGTCATATAGGCGAGTATTTTAACTATTGCCACGCCCACATCCGCACACCCACGCACACCCAAGAGAACGGGACTCAAACATAAACAAAAAAAAGAAATAAATAAATAAAACAAAAAAAAAAACAATCAAAAAATTTTTTTTTTGTTTTTTTATATTGTTTTTAGTATTTTTGAACTATGCCGCTTGGATTTTATTTTATTTTTATTTTTTATATTTTATTTTATTTGATTTTGATTATGTATATATGTTTACATATATAAGATTCTTGATTTGATCTCTCTCCTTTTCTTTGCTAATTAGCCACAGTTTTGGGCCACATCTGCGTCACAGGTCCCAAAAAGATGCCCGCACAAAACTGGTCAAAAGCCCATAAAAAAAACCAAAAGCAACAACAACATACAGAAATAATAATAAACTTGGTAGGTAACGGGGCAACAAATACAAAAAAAGGTAACAGGAAATGTCAGCGCAACACGAGGCGAATTTTTTAAATCTCCTGATTTAATATATATATATTTCTATATAGTACAAAAGATAAACGACTGATTGAAACTTGTCATTTTTGCTGAATGAATTTTACACATGAAAAAATAAGACTAAACTTAACTAAAAGTTGAATATGCAAATTTTTTTTACAAACATTTACTTTAAAGTAGCAAAATGTTAAAAAAAAATTAAATATAAATAATACAATTAAATATTTATTTTTTTAAGTTTAAGACAAATTTACAATTTTAAATATAAAATTTTTATGTTGTAATATATATTTATAGCCTATTTTTGTCTTTAACCCAATTCTATTTTTCTGCCAGTGTAAAGAAATATGTGGAAAATTTTGAAAAGAAAAAAAAACTGGAACGCGCCCCCCTCAATTGTGTGCGTTGGCGTGCACAGAAAACATATGACCGAACCAGCGATATATATACTATATATATAGATATATATATGTTGTGCATATATTTATATCTATTCTATTGCGATCTGATCCGTTGTTGTTGTTGTTGGCGTTGTCTAGACAAAAATGACATTTAAATGAATCTATTTTATTGTCGCTTCGTCGCCATTTCAACATATGCCCACCTCCAACTGTGGACACCTCCCCCACCCCCATCCCCCCAAAGCACCCTTACCAACCCCCCGTCTACAAAGAGTCTTCAATTTAGTTTTATAAATAAAAATTTTTTGTCTAGCGCGAGAATTGCAAGCAATTGACAAAAAATAGAGAAGAACGAAGAAATGCAGTAGAAAATAAATAATAGACTGGGGGGTGGGTGTTGCACGGGGGGGTGGTTGCTACAAGGTGTCTGTCCCGAAAAAGAAATGCGCTAAATATACACAAAAAGAAACACACACAACTACATATACAAACATATAAACAAAAGCGTTTATTTAAACATAAACATGAGATAAACAATAACTATAAAGAAAAAAAAAGTTTTATAGAAAAATTTTAAATATTTTCCAAACTTTTCTGAACTAAACATGGCGCAGTGCACGTAAGCCACAAAACCAAAAAAAGAGAGGGTATTTAGTGCAACAGAAATATTCAGTTAACTGGAGGTTAAATAGGTTAACAGTTAGTTTTTAAGATTTTTTTTTAAATAAGTTTACAAATCGATTTTTGAATACTTTTGGGTATAGCAGAAACTTAACTGTATGTTAAATCTATTGATTTGATTACACTACAATAAATTTAGCATTTACTTTTTGCAGTAATAAAATTTAATTCAGCAATAAATTAAATAAACAGCAGCAATCAATTCTAGATGCAACATTAACTTTACTTCACGACATAAAAATTCAAAGTAAATATTTTTTACAATTATTATTGTAACTATTTTTAACCTTAACTATCTGAAGAATGCAGCAAGTTTTCTACACTTAATTATCTAAACTATTTTTAACTCAAGGAAATATGCAGTAAATCAAAAGTATTATCTAATTATCTTTACAGCCAAATTCTGTTTTATTTTAGAATATACTGTGGCAGTTAAGCTGATTTAATAACAGTAATAAATCAAAATCAGTTAAGTTCAATTAACTGATCAGCTTGATCAGAAACCCCCTAAACACCGTTTGTGGCAGGAAAAATAAATACATAACAAAAAAAAAATGGCATGGAAAAATTCGCAAATATTTTGCCAAGCATTTTGTTGTTGTTGCTTCATTTTGGCTATGCTGGTCTATTTATAGCCAAAGCATTTAATAAAAGATAATTTTGTTGTTGGTCGGGCAAGCAATAATAATACGAGTAAGTCTGAATTTTTTTTTATAATTTTTTTTTTCTGTGGGCTTTGCGACATGTTTTGCATAATTTGCGCTGTTTTTTTTTTTTATTATGTTTTTGGTTGAGATCAAGTGAGGTAGGTTTCTTGGGTGTTGCCAGGTGCGTGTGGAGAATTGTTTTTTTTATCTTGGGTAAAACCCGATCAAGTTTAAGGTTTGAATTTACGATTGTACATTACGATACCTGCATTTGGGAATTGGCCAATTGATATTTGTTAACAACAACACACAGAACAATTAAATAAAGCACACAGACGTAAGAAGGAGGAAAGAAAAAGGAACAAAACAAAAATTAATTCTTCGATTTGAACGTAAAAATTTAGATTTGGATTTTGTTCGTTTTGTTTAATAAACGGTCAATATGAACAGCAAACACAAAGCCTACTGCGGATAGAAACAAACAAAAGTGGGTAGAAGAACAAGCAGGTGTAAACAGAACACAAACCTAACTGTTTGAGCGGAAGTTGTAAAAATTGTGCTTATGAATGAAAATGCACGCAATGCAAACGCAAACAACAACAAAAAGCCAAACACAAAACATGCAAATGCAAAAAACTGCAAATTCCAATTGGAATCAAGTTCTATGCTCCACAATACACACAAGTACACAAACACGCTCTCCCACACTATTGCGCTCTCTCCCTCTCTCTCTCTCTGTCTCACTTACGTCGTTAACATAGCCAGCGCAGCGCGCGCTCTCTGTTTGTGTATTTTATGTTGTAATTGCGTTTTACGGTACAAATTCCAATGGGCCACGCACTGAGAGTCTGGCCCAAGAAGAAGAAGATGCGCGCGCGTATTTTTATATATATTTATATATGTGTGTGATTGTATGTGCCTGTGTATGTATATTTAATTTATTTATTTGGCTTTTGAAATTTGCTTACACAAAAAATCTTGCACTTGTGAATTTTATATAGAACGCACAATATTATCTATTTTTGTTTTTGATTATTATTTCCACGATAAAATAACAACGAATGGAGGGGAAACAGGAACAAGAACAAAAAAACGATGACGACTTTTGCTGTTATTGTGTGTATTTAATTAGGAACTTCTTTTTGAAAGCTTGTTCGTATTTTCTTTTTTGTTTTTGTTGTTTTTTCTTTTTTTCTTTGCTATTTAACGAATTTAGAACTAACAACGAAGTGAACGAAAACGAAACCACAAACACAACAATTTATGCAATGAGAGACGAGAACTCGGCTGCTGCTGCTTCTTTCTCTGATTGTTTTTATTTTATTTTTATTTTTTTTTATGTAATTTGTTTGGCCTTTTGTGGAGTATTATTTAATCGCGCCGAGAGGAGAGCGCACACACACACAGCTTGGGGCGTTTCGCATGTATGTTTGCGTGCGTATGTATGTGTGCGTATGTGTGCTTCGAACGGAACGCGTGCACAAACGAAACGAAACGAAACGTCCGGTTGCAAAGCGCCACAAAAACTAATCAGAAGTAAAAACACAAAATGATGCGAAGCCCAACAAGCAGCCAGCAGAGGCCGCGACAGCAGCAGCGGCAGCAGAGCGAGAGCGACTCAAATAGCGTGTGAGCGAATGTTGTTGTGTTTCATAATGGGGCCAAAGCAGCGCAGCCGCCGCTCAATGAGATACGTCGTTGTTGTTGTTACTGTTCGTTGGCTGGCGCCTTCAATTTTTTACAAGGCGAACAAGTTTTGCGCCAGGTCGTGAGAGCGAACAAATTGGGAGACTGAGAGAGCGTGTTTAAAAGAGAGAGAGCGCGCGCCTGGTAATTGTACGTTTAATGCCTTCTAATTGTTGTTGTATGTATAATATATGTATGTTGTCTAGGTTTTCCAAACACACACGCACGCAATCCACATAACATAACCCCCCAAACTGGCAATACCATCCACACACACACACTGATTGAATCCACAAAGAGAGAGTGCGCGTTTTGTTTTCGTTACTCTTCTGTTATTGTTGTTGTTGTGTTTTATTGTATGTACATATTTCAAGAGGCACCCGCATTCCTAACTGTAAACAAGCAAGAAGAAGAATGCAAGCGCTGCCGCGGCCTGGAAAAACTCGTTTTTTCCTGCTGGAAAAATGTGCGGCATACAAAAAAAAAACAAAAACAAAAAGAATTTCAAGAATTTGTAGTCCACAAGAGAGCGCGTAAAACGACGACGAGATGTAAAAATAAACAACAAAAAGTCGGGTGGAAAAATACGAAAGCATAAACAGACGCACACACACAATACGTGTGTGCATAGGCGAAGAGACGGTGACAAGGACAAGGAAGCGGCGAACAAAACAAAATGTGAGCGTGTGTGTGTGTGAAACGAAAACGAAGGCAAAAGACAAGACACAAGCAAGAGACAATAACAACAACAGCAACAACAACAACAACTGAGAAAAAGGCTGTAGTAAACAAAACAAATGGCGGGCGCGGCTGCGACGCCAACGCCGACGGCGACTGTAACGTCAATGTAAATAAATATTATAAAATATGCATTTGTATGTGAGAGGGAGACAGAGAGACAAGACATATGCACAAGTGAAAGGCGCAAAAAGGAAACAAAGTGCGAGCGTTCAGTGTGAGAGTGGAAGCGAGAAGGGTAAAGCGGAGGGGAGGCTGGGAAACTGGCCGATTACAGTGAAAATGAAATAAATGAATAAATAAATTGATTTATTATTTAGTTGTTTTTGTTATCACTGTTGTTCGCCCGCTTTCTGCTTGTTTTGAATTGTCAATAAAAAATAATAAAAGTGAAAAACAATAATAATAAAAACAACAACGAAAAACAAAAAACAGCTGTCTGAAAAACAATTTAATTGCAATTTGTTGTTTTATTTAACAACAACAATTTAATGTTTTGTTTTCTTTTTTGTGCAAGGTTTTGATTTTATTTTTATTTAGCAAAGTATTTTTTGTTAAGGCATTTAATTGCATGTTCTGATGTTTATTCTTTGATTTATTTGCTTTCTTCAGTTTGTTTTTTTTAAAATGTGTTTTAATTGACTTTAAAGTTTTTTTAAATTGCCAACACAAATAAATAGACTTGATTTGTTAAAAAAAAATAATTTATGCTTAAATCTAGAAAGAAAGAAGCAAGACTTTAAAAAGTTAATAACATTTTCTAAATTGTTTAACAAATTGCCAGAAAAAATTAAAAAAAAATTTTATTTTGAATTTTTATTATTTTTATTGGATATTTTTATCAAAATCAAAATTTGGAGTTTATTTTGTTATTTTTAAGCAGAAATTAATTATGATACATTTTTGGAAATTATGTGCAAATATAAGTTAAATTTTGTTTTTTATTGCGCTTGTTAACAATTTTTTTTGTTGCACAATTTATAAATTATTTTTTATAATTGAACTTTATTAAAAACATAAAATAAAATATATTTTATAAAACAAATTTTATTTCTTTAAAAAAACTTGCTGTTAATTTGAATAAATTTTTTATAAACTTCGAAATAAATTCAAATTCTTAAACAGAAAATTTCTTCCTAATATAATTTTGCTAAATATATTCTTTTTAGTATTTTCAAGTATTTTTAAAATTAAAAAAAATATTTACCTTTATAGACTTTAATTTTCGCACAACAAAATTGTTGATTTTATTGGACCAGCTTTTGCATTTCATGAGTAGGCCGTTGAGGGGGGTGCGGTGGCTGCTGGGTAGGAGCTCCGATCCTGAACACAGCTACACACGCACACAAACACACACAATATATAAATTTTGCGTGGCAAAAAACGCGTTACAAAGTAATTTATTTGTAACGTGTTCAGTTCAACTGGTCACACTCTTTATTTGTTAAGTATCTGTTTTTTTTGTTGTTTTTTCAATTAGCTTTAGTTTTTAGACTTTGTTGTTGCCATTTCTTCATTACACACTGTTTGGTTTACAGTTAAACAGTTAATGTTACACAGAGAACACGACGTAAACAAGACGAAAAATTTTTGTCTTATTGTTTTAAAATTAAATTTTTTTTTGTAAATTTCCTTGATTTTCCTTTTGATTATTTTCCTTTTACAGTTTGGCGCGCGCGAAGGTTCAACTCGCGTTGGATATTTATCAGAAGGGGAGTTAATCACAAAACAGAAAAACGAGAATAACAGAAACGACAAACAGCCCGATTTATTTTGAGGCCGTGTCAGTTGTGTGCTGTGATCGCGGTGCGCGCTTCCAACCAAACGGTAAAAACTTTCAAATGGAACTGAACGAGCTGGAAGCAGAAGCCAGCGCGTAAACCACAACAAACTCGCCAGCTCTGCAAGGCTCTATGCAGCTCAACGCGCGAAACATGGCATGAAACACACCAGCATAGAGTAAGAGCGAAACAGCAGCAACAATGAGCGCGTGTTTCATTTCCCAAAGCGGACCGTTTCGCAAACCGTGTGAACTGTGTGGGCCACAACGCGACTGCAATGCATTGGGTGAGGAGTACCAACAGCGACGCCGGCGCCAAGGCATCGTATGCACCGTTAGAAGCGTTGATCGCAGTAGCGAACGCTAGAGCTAGGCGTCAGCGTCGCAGCAGAGCCCTGCATCTTTATTCTACCTAAATTTGATTTCACCCTCTCGCTTGCCTTAATTTGCAAGCAAAAAAAAACCTCCGTTACATTTGCTTTGCATACCGACAAACAGTTGTTGCATTATTTATGACAAAATGACGCACTTGTTCTGCATTTTTGTCCCCCAGCTTTGAACAACAAATTCATCAGCAACAGATTAACGGTGAGTCAGAAGATTTATCTCGAGCTTTCGATGCTGGCCTATTTTGTGATTATTTTTGTACATTTATTTTTGCATCATATTTGGATGTTGTTCGTTTCCAGCAATTAAGCAGTTCAGTGGAATTTGAACTATTTATGCTGATCGAGTTGATCGCTCTTTTGCGGTTGTTTGCGGTTCATTTTGTTGCATACCCAGACAATGCGTTCCACACACACGCTCCACAGTTCACTCGCAGTGAGAAAGAGAAGCAGTGCTGTTTCGCTGCCAGAACGTTCCTTGTTTTGGTTTCCATTTCAATGTGTATGTGCAAAGCGCGCGCATTTTTCGTTCATTCGCCTCGCTATGAGTTTGCCTGTGTGTGTGTGTGTGTGAAATGCACTTGTCTAACCGCTGCTGCTGCCGCTGTCGCTGCTGCTACTCTCGTTCACGTTTTTACTACAAAAACGAACGGAAGTTGAACACGCTGCCGAGCGAGAAAGCATGACGTCGAGTGCGAGCGGGACGCAGCGAAAACAAAACATTAAATTTAAGGGGAAGCTACGTTTGAGGCCAGCCACTGCAGGCTGCATTACACTGCGCGCTGTCCGCTGCCCTCTGCCCGCTGTTTGCGTCGCAGTCGGCGTCAGCGTCGTTTCGTCACAACAGAATTTTTCTGCCGCTTCTGTTGTTGTTGCTACTGCTGCATCTACGAGCTATGCGCCGCATAATTTGAATGCAAATTTTTTTGCAACATTCTTGAAAAAATTTTAACAAAATTTTGGCATGTTTATTTGCAGGCCGATAATCTACATAGGTGCAAATATTACCCGATTAGATAATGTCCAAATAAACACTCAAAATTGGCAAACACAATAAGTGAATGTTACTAAAATTAGTCAATTACTGTATGTCATACCATACCATATCATATATGGTCCCACTATTATGATCGACGTGGTGAGTAATCTTGTAAACATTAATCGTTTAAAAAATTGAAAATTCCAGAAAATTGAGTTTTCCAGAAACAAGAAATCATTATTTGAAGTAAATTTTTCGGAAATAGGAAATGGGTTTTTGTTTTTTCAACAAAATGCATGTTTACCTTTTAAGATTTAATTTTTAGAATTATTTGAAAACTTTTATCTATATAATTCTTAAATTTACCAATTATGATATATTTGTGGTATAATATATTATATTTTTTATTTTTGTTGAAATTGTCATGTCATATCTTGACTTTACCTAAGATAGTTCTGTATTTAAAGCAAAACTGGTGTCATATATCAACCAGATAATAATAACTACAACATAAATCACCACACTATTAATAGAGTTTCTAAGTTTAACCATCAGTTAAAATTGTCGTTAAACTTTTTTCTGGAAATTGTGTTATAAATAGGCTGTACGAATTGTCTTGATGAATTATTATTGAATTATCTTGACTTTTGCTAAAGGCATAATTTTAGAATTTGAAAAATCTCATCAGTTTTGATTAAATGAACAATTTCAGATAACTTTATCTGCAACGCATGTCAGAAACTCGAGTTATGAATAGGCTATATAAATTGTCATACAATATAATAAAATGTTATAAGGGCAATCACTGAAGAATTCGATTAAAACGAGTGAATATTGTCTATCGCAAAGTTTCAGTTTAAATTAATTTTATTTGCCCAAAGTTGTTTATACATATACCTATATCTGATATATATAACTGATCATTATACACAATTTATATGGCATTTTGAAGATCCAATAAATATCTATAGTCCGACACTAATTTCATGTGAATCGGATGTCAGAAACTCGAGTTATGAATAGGCTAGACAGCTTTTTAAGTCAGTTCTCGTTGTAGACTAAACGATCATCATAAAACATGAGAGCCGCATTGACAAATGAGTCTAAATCAAGTTCTGGACAACTTTCACTAGTTAAAAAATATAAATATATACAATAATTAAAAAAAATTTTTTATCGATATTGTAGTTCTATAAAAGTCTGTTAAAGTTCAAAGGAATTGCGCTTTTAACAGCCTAGAAACACTTAATGAAATCCATTTGCAAATTTATTTAATTTATTTTTATTTTAATTTAAAAGTTTTTTTTATTTAATTTGTATTTATTTATTGTTTTATGTATTTTTTTATAACAAAATTTTAATTTTCTCAATAAATGTTCAAGCTTTTTTTATGGTTTTCGATTTTTGCTGTTAGCATGTTTTTTGGCTAATTCATTTGTTAATGAGCAAACAAAAAGTTGTAGTTTTTTTTTTCGTTAATTCATTTCTGCGGCTTATTCGGCTCTGCTTCTTCAATATTTATTTTATATCATCAATTTTTTTTTTGCGGCAAAAATATTTTTGGAATTAGCATTTTTAATGGGCAACAAGACGAGACACAATGTCGCCTGGGCAAAAGTTGAAAATTTAATAGAAATAAAACACGGCGGAGATTTGCATAAAAATCGGGCGAAACCAAAGCCAAGACTCGGGCCACTTGTTCGGGAACTACAATCCGAGTGTTTTTTCGGGCCTTTTCTTGTTGATGTTGTTGTTGTTGTTGTTGTAATTGCTTAGCATAAAACAACAATTTCTCAAATCGCAGACTTCGCTCACGCATTCCCCGAATCATTAGCGCGAATTTCAGAGTTGATAAATGAACGGCGCATATTTGAACAGCATCGGGTATGTGTGGTTTTCCATACCCTATAGTTATTAACAAAAAATATGCCAGAAAAACAGGGTATACATTTGTCGTCTGTCTGTTCGTCCGTCTCGTTCGTCTGCAAATTAAGCTCCTTTTTACATGGTATGCAAATCAAGATATATTTTCGATCCATTGAAATTTTTACCAGAAATCGATAAATATCGATTTTAAGTGGTTTGGTTTGAAAGCTAAAGAACTCAAAATTGCAATAAATATTTTACTTTTTCATTTAATGTTAATTTAAATGTTGATATAAACTCAATCCATAAAATTCCGAAATCGATAAATATCGAATTTTAGTCAACAACACAAATCACTACAGGGTATCTGGCAGTTAGGCAGCATTGATTAGAGCACTCTTGATATTTTTTGTATATTTGTAGGCCCTTGTCGAATCTATAGAGATCACAACTTGTATCGCTGATCACTTTGTTCACCTGTTCCGTTTAATTGGCGGCCCCCGAGAACCGGTTGTAAGCTTTTGGTTTTTCTGTTGTAGTTTTAGTTTTTGTGACTCAATTGAACGCAACACTCATTTAGTTGTCACTAAGTTAGCCCATTAATTAAAGAGCCCAGAGCGCAGAATTTTGACCCTGGCGTGGTCTTTGCCTTTCTTAGCCTGACTTAGGGTTTAGTTAATTATGATTGGAGTTTTACAATTTGGCAGTGAAAGCGACAAAAATGTGTGTTGTTTTTATTTTTTTTTATTATTTGTTAATGATTAGTTATCGGAGTTGTTTTAGGCCATGTGAATATTCATAGACAATCAAGCTGCGGGCACTCAACATAAAACATTATTTAATTTTCAAAAAACACGAAAATATTTACTAAAATATATTGCGTTGCCAAAACGGTTGAAGGTCGCTCGAGATCAATATGTATGTAGACCCGAAATTGTATCTTAACCTAAGCATAACTCGACTTCTGCTGAAGCGATATTGAGAAAATTTGCAGAGATTGTAAATAATCATGTTATAATTAATAACTGAAAGTTTCAGTTTGTTGGAATTTAGACTTTGGTTGTTATGTGGAATGCAAAACATATAAATATGTACATAAAAATAAAAAATATAACTTTTATTTAATAGGAAACCAATTTCTTAAATTAAGAACATTGGGATTGTGTTTAAGCAACTAAAATTCTATGATAACTACTTAAAGATATATAAAAAAATGATGTTATATATAATTATATGAAATTCTAACCTATTCATAACTCGACTTCTTCTAAAGCGTTCTTAAGAAAATTGTCAGTACTTGAAGTTAACTAAAAAATAAATAAATTGATTCTACTCCGAGTTCAATAAAAAAAATATATTTCTTTGAATACTGCAATTCAGACTTGTTTCTATGCGCTGCAGAAAAGCAATCAAAGTTGAAAACATAATCAAATTAACACCCACACACGACTTCTCACACATATAGACGACATCATATATATATATATATATATATATTTTGCACTATAAACTGAAAAGTGCCATAAAATAAAATTGAAGTCAGCTTTCAATTTCCAAAGTGTTTGGCGCCTGGCGGCGTGAAAATGAAATTGGCGCCAAACGAATTCGCAACGGTCAATTAAAAAATATATAAAAATAAACTAGAACTGTGTATTAATAAATTCTAAACGTAACGTAACTATGTTGCCAATAGCTGGCAATGGGCGTATCCGGAGATATTACACAGCGCACACAATAAATAACAGACATTGGCGCCTCTATCTATCGAGGGGGGAACAGCAGAAGGGGGGGAGGATGGGAGGGTGGCGAATATTTTCTATCCATGCGCAAACAATGCAACGTTGCATAAGGCACATTTGTTAAGGGATATTTTAAATCGGATATCTGAGGGTCTTTTTTTATTGTTTGAGCCTAACTAAGAGCGTGTTTAACATAATACTAATAAAATGCATTAAATTTAAAAAATAATAAAATAAATTAATTAAATCAAAAATAAAAAAAAAGTAACCAAATATAACTACAAAAGAGCTCATTAAATATGTATTGGATATTATATAAAAATATAAACCCATTTCTTTTTAAATATATAATACAAAAATAACCATAAACAAATTCTAGAATACTTTTATAAACATAAATTCTGTTTATTTTCTAGATAATTCTATTAGTCAAACGATCTGACAAATTTAATTAAAATACAATATACATACCCAGCATTATTTTTATAACCTGTACAATTGGGAAACTATATATTATTATTCGTAAACAAAATGTGTATTTCCCAAAAGTTTATTAGGCTGACAAATCGCAATTAATTGAATTGTACAAATATATATTGTATACCCTGTACAATTTATCTAATAGATAAAACAAATAAAAAATAATTAAAATAAATTTTTTTCCATACCCTGTAAAAAGTTAAAAACAATCAAACTAAATTTCTACACTACCTTATATACAAATAGATAAATCAAACAAAAATATTTAAAATAAATTTTTTTCTATACCCTGTAAACAATTAAAAACCAACCAAGCTAAAGTTCTTTGCTGTCATAATTCATATTCATATTCATAGTTATTCCCTATTGATATTTATGTGGTTTAGTCTTATACAGGGTATCTGTGTGCCGACCAATTGACAGAGTGTATTTTGTTTTCCCTTTCTAGAGCTTTCACCCATTTACGAGCATTTTCTTGAAGCGCAATTGATGATTGCATGAATATGTTTTCCAATTGCGTCGTAGCAAAAATGTTTGACCGTCTTTGCTGAGGAGGGGGAGGGGTAGGGAAAGGGGAGGGGAGGGGATGTGTGCTGTAAAGGGGTTCGGCTGCTGGCTGGGGGGGGGGGGGGGGTTTTTGGGGGCAGGCGTGGGCGACACTTTGTTGGTTTTGTTTTTTCTCTAGTTCTTTCTCTGGTGCGGTTTTTTGTTTTTTCTCTGCCTCTGCTTTTTTTTCTTTTTTTTTTTGCATGCAGCTGCGCAGCGCTGACAACTGCGACGCCATTGCGCCATGTGACCTTTAAATGGGCGGGGGGTGGTCTGTGGGTTTGCTGAAGGTGAACGGGCAAAGGGCCGGGCACGTGTGTGTCTACATATGTGTGTGTGTGTGTGTGTGTGTGTGTGTCTGTTGGTGGCATTGTTTTGGCTGTGGCTGCGGCTTTGGCAATTCTTTTTGCGCCGCGCTGCACCTTTGACCTTTGTGCGCTGACATTTTGCCCGGCCAACTATTTGAACAAATTTGCTAACCGACCTTCCTAATGACTTATGGCCTAATATCACCTTTTTCATATCCTGCACAAACTTTGCGTGGCAGCTAAAAGATATTTAAAAAACTTCACGTTTTGTTTTTTACTGTTTTTTGTATTAAATAGTTTTGTTGTTTGTTTGTTTTTTCAAGTTCAAGAGCGCGTTTGGAATTGAAAACTGCCGCTGACCGACTGAGCTGGCATCGCGCTGCAGGCGTCGCTTAAATATGTATTGCGTCCAACAACAGCAAAGAGCTCAAAAAGAAAAGCAGCGACGCCAACGTCAGCGTCAACGTCAGCGTCAGCGTCAACTGCTGCTAATAATGGCAGCAGCTGCAGTGCAACAGTTCTCGGCAAGGGTGAAAAACTGGGGAGAAAGCTACCAGCTAATAGTTGTTGTTGTTGTTGTTGTTGTGGCTGGAGGGTGTCGTTGGTGGAGGTGCAATCCTAAAACTGCGTAGGCCGCTGCCAAATGGACGCTCCGGACTGACAACAGGCCCCACCCAAGAACCACCCACATGGTGTCCTGTGAGTGGGTGCCAACCTTTGGATGACGCTCATCTCAGTTTCAAATGCGTAATGAATGACCTGTGAAGGAAACAGTGTTCGCTGATGATAACACAATAAATACCCTGGAATATTCGCAATATAAATGGATACATCAAACTGTTTCATCCAAATTATTGCAAATGGAAAATGGATGAAAAAAGGCTTTATAAAACTTTTGGTAAGTACCTCCTTTTATATATATATGTATGATTAGTTGTTGTTTTTTTAAATTTTTTTTTTATATGCACCTAAAAGCGTGATAAACTGTTGGAAAATTGATTTATCCTTTTCATTAAACAACAATAATTTATAGAAAATTTTACCAGTTTTTCAAATAAGTTACATTTTCTTGAAATTCACTCACAAGAGTGAAATATTAATGAAAAATTTTATTGAAAAACCAAAATATTTTTCAAATATCCACTTGAAAGTTCTTTTATACTATTTCAATTTCAATTTTCATGCGACATTCGACTCATTTAAAATCATTTGCCAAAACCACCTTCAAAAGACGCTCTGTAAACCTGCTAATGAAGTCTAGACAAATAATAATGAAATAAATACATTGTGATTTGTTTCTGATTCATTCACAACATATGTTTAATATTGTTTTGTGAATACACAAAACGCTTTTTTTTAAATAAAACATATGTGTAAAATTCGTAAGAAAAATATTTATGGCATGCATTTTCACTTAATAAATGCACAGAATGAATCAGTTAGAAATTATCAAAATAATTGGAAAAATGTTTTGTTATTTAACTAGAGGAACTTTTGGAAATTCGTAGTTCGGTTTATAATCAAGCTGAACCGGTTCAAAACAGCACAAAAAAATGTTTATCGAAAACAATTATCGATTAGTCGAGGTTCGAGGTCAAGGTTAAATTTATGTTAAATTCGATTAGAACACTTAAAAGAAAATTTGCTAAATAAAATATTTTTAGTATACAAAATCTAGCATTTAAATATTTATATTAATTTGTTAAAATCAATACTATTCGCATATATTTAATATAATGTATATTAAAACTAATAGTTTATTGATTTAATTTCCCATTTTTATCCATATGCTTTTTCTATTGCTTTTCGTTTATATTTGCTGCTTTTACAGCTTCCTTTTCTCTTTTGCCATTGCATTTTTTTTATGTTCTTTCAATTGGGAGCAGCTACAGGCTGTCGTAACTGTACTGCGACACAGACATGACCTACACACAAACACATACAATCACATGTGTGTGTTTCCAGCTGGACTCGGCTGGTGTCCTATTAACCCGATTCGTATGCGTTGCATTTGATCAATGGGAAATTGGGCATAAGACGAATTTCTTTATTTTTGCCCCATTTGATCTTTGGCAACGTCAAATTTGCCAATTGTTGTTGTTGTTGTTGTCACAGTGACGACAGTTTTAGACGTCAGTAAAATGCTGTGATGATTGAAGCGTAATGAAATGGCCAGAACCAGGCCGTGACCGGGCCGTGACTGTGGGTGTGGTGGGGTGTTGGGCTAGCGCACGTGTTCTGGCCAAAATTGGTTACAGTTTAGAGCCGCGTCCAATTGCCGATGACGCCCAAGCGTCGCCTAGACCTAGACACGCTCATTATGGGGCCCGCTTAAACGATGCTTGTAACACAAACACACATACACACTTAGCTCGTGTACAACGCAGCGTATACGTAATATGTATAACAGCTGCAGGCGCGTGTCGCTGCCAGTTGTGACGTCATTGTTTATAGCCGCATCGAAACGAAACGAAAAGAAACGACACGAAAATAAACGAAACACGACACGACCCGAAAACGAAACGAGCTCGGCATATGGAAAAAAACCATTGCACGAAGCTGGCCGAAAGGGGGGGTGGGTGGGGGTGCTGCAGGAGCGTGTACATAAGCGTGGGTGTTGCCTGGCGCTCGTGTTCGTATTTAGGTTACTACGCTCACGAAGCGCTTCCACGAAGATTTACGCTACGTGGGCGTAGGGGATAGGGAAGTGGAAGGGGTTTAGGGGGGGGGGGGGGAAGCTTGGGCAGTTTGGCAACCTGGCCTGAACGAGGATAAACATTCGTCACTCACTCGTCGTGAGTTACGTCACAGGCAAGTCGTAAATGGACGATGACGGTAAATGGCAGCACAGATGCAGCTACAGATACACACACACACACACACACACGCACAACCAGTATATATAGATATTATATATACATATAGTGTGTATATAGGACGCGTAGCGTAACGTAAAACTGAAACAGGACAACGTAAATGAAATGTTGCATTGAATGATGCTGAGTTGAACGTGGCATGTAATGGGCTATTGGAATGGGGGGTAAGAGCGAGCTAGAAAAGCCAGAGCGAGATAGATAGAAGCGAACGCGAGCTGAGCAAAGATTAAAAATAAGGAAAAATCACAGTCAACAACATTAGTTTAAGTGCTGCAAAAAATATATTTATGTTGATGTGTGCAACATCCTCAAAGGATTTTGATTTAAATTCTTTTAAAATAGCAATTTGCCTTTAAAGCAAATAAATTAAATGAAGCAAAATCAATTTTATTTAAAGGAAAATAAGTAAAAATATGTAAAGAAAAACAAAAAAAAAAAAAAATTATTCTGATCAGGATACAGTTTACAGCATAAAGAAATATACAGTCATATTTAAAATATAAACTTCGATTTAAGAGCTGATTTCAATTTGCAAAATAAATCACATTCCTCATTCTTTTTAATCATGATTCAATTTTTTAAACTAAAAACACATTAAAAAATTAAAAAAAAAAAACTCAATAATCACATTTCATAAAAACGTAAATCAGATCTGATGAAAATTTCTATTATAATTTGTATATAATAAATACCAACCAAATCCTAAGTAATATGCACTTAGTGTAAAAACAGGCCTAAAATATTTTCAATTTTATAAAGAATATAAAAGGCAGAGAAGCATAAACATAAATGCGTTATTTTAGATGTGTTATTATAGAGATTTGTGTTTGCCCACTAATGAATTTTAAACAAATTTGCGCAACCCCAACGTCAAAGATTGCCAGACCAGCAACAGGATAAGCGGTAAAATGAGAGACAACAGGGGCACTCGGAGTGGGGGGAATGGTAGGAACGTGCGGCATTTCCATAACAGGAGCAGCAGCAACAGCATCTGAAGCAAAATGTAACTTTTGTTGCCGCAGATGCCGTGGCAAGAACTTGGTATGGAACAAAGCAAATGTATCTTGTAAATATTTTATTGCAACAATGTAGCTACGAGATGTTTATGCCATGGTAGCTCAGCTCGTTTGATATGGCCAAAAACTCGTAGGTTAAATGCCAGCAGGCAACCACACCAATTCTGGGGTCAGTGGGAGACGATG
The DNA here is from genome assembly GCA_004143825.1 of Drosophila micromelanica. Taxonomy (NCBI): domain Eukaryota; kingdom Metazoa; phylum Arthropoda; class Insecta; order Diptera; family Drosophilidae; genus Drosophila; species Drosophila micromelanica. Next base: position 1,089 of record SCDY01000673.1, on the reverse strand, counting down.
GGGGAGGGGGTTTGTTACTTATGCTCGTATCTACTCGAAAATGGAATGTGGCGCACACAATGCAACTGGAAATGGAAGCGACTGTACGCCGGGAACCGTGCACATAGCAGAGTAACCTGAACTATATATATATATAGTGATATACCCTATATAGAGCAGGCCATTGGCATATATACCAACTGTACATAGATATATATATGTATATAGTATATATAACCGATGCACTGCAGCGAATGTCCTGGCTTTTTCAATGGAAACGTAACGTGGCAATTGCGCCGCAGGCAACCCATTTAGCCCCCTGAGTGCGAAATGGCATTGCGTATGCAACCCCCCATGACCACCCACGCCCACTCGCCGTACGCCCACTCGCCGCATATAAAGTTACCACTTCAATTTCAGCGTGGGCAGCAACTAATGAAAATTTATGTGAATCGTCCTGTGTGCCTGACAAATTGCAGCTGATCATTGTTGGGGTTTGGGGCATAGGTAAATCAGTCATTCCCAGTACTAGATAAGGCTGATTGATAGCAGCTCCGTTCTAGGTAACCCGATTGAAACCGTTCAACTGTACGTTAAATGCACTTCTTATGTTAGAAATTCAAATACTCATAGCTCTGTGCAAACTGAATCGATTATATGACTTTCCGGTCATAATTTTTTGTGTTTTTTTGTTTGATATTTTTTGGGATTTCATCCAAGGGTCCCCCCTTATTAATTTTTGATAACAATTTTTTATTCAATATTTATAATCTCACAAATTGACAAAAATTTTCACTTGTAAAGTTTTAAAAACCTCCATCCGTAAACTTCATAATTTAAATCATAATTTTTGTTCATAATTTTTCAATTAATTTAATTCTGCATTTAAATTTTGTGCATATTCAAAAAATATTTTTTTTCGATATTTTTTGGGTTTTTATCCAAGAGTCCCCCCTTATTAATTTTTGAAAACATTTTTTTTTTAAAATTTACAATCTCGAAATTTAAATTTTAATCGATTGTGAGTATCAAATTTAGTATAAAAAACCATATTTAGACTGATTCTGAGGTGGTTGATTTTTTTGTTAAAAATCATGTCAAAATTGACAA